>ML779279.1:2457710-2477593 GCA_009831015.1 Picea engelmannii | reverse complement strand
TTCTTACCCCCTTCTCCAGTTAAGAATAATTCATCTACATACAACAACAACATAACTGGATTATAACTCATAACCTTGAAGTAAAGGTTAGAATCAAATTTACTCTTGGTAAAGCCCAAGCTTGTCAGGAAACTGTCAATTCGGCCATACCAATATTTAAGAGCTTGCTTTAATCCGTACAAAGCTTTCTTCAATCTGCAGACATGAGTATTTTAGTATTCAACTTCAAACCCTTGTGGTTGTTCTATATACACTTATTTTTCAATAACACCATTCAAGAAGACTTGTTTTCACATCCACATGGTGTAACTTCCACTTCATCTTGGCTACAAGAGCTATGATTGTTTTGATAGAAGTGTATCTAGCCACATGAGCAAACGTCTCTTCATAATAAATGCCTTCCTTTTTCCCATCACATTGTACCAATCCTAGTACATTTGTTTAGATACAAATTAATATGCACAATCATGTGCTAGCTCTATGTGCTTTCTGTAAAGCACTGTTTGTCTTACTTCCTGAGAGTATGTCCTTTACTCTCTCTGCAACTGTTCCTTCTGGAACCAGGACTCTACACCTATAGCTGCTATTTCTGAAGCTGAGAATGACTTTCTCTATTCTCATTGTAGTTGTTGAACTCTGAGAGTAGCTCCTCTATTTTGTCATGGAAAAAACTTCATCTAAGAGTGGCTCAATAACTGATATTTGAAGGTAGCTTTTCTTCTTTCATGGAGGTAACTCAATATTAAAATATAGGGATTTCTCCCCCTGAATATCATACTATATCAGAATCATGGTTGTTCTGGTTGTCTTCATGAATACTGGAACTATTTCTTCAATTACTGGAACAAGTGTCTCGTCATGGTCTTCTCCCTCTTGCCGAGAGAGTCCTTTGAACACAAATAATGCTTTATACTGTTATCCAAACATGCTTGATCTAGAATATCAATCTTGGAAGTCATTACTAACTTCCCTTCCGATCTCAAGGAAAAATTCAAATCTCAATCCTTTTGACTACCTTCCTCCTCTGTTACTGAAACAAGGGAATATTCCTGGGAGATTTCATGTCTCCTAGAGGTCTCTGAAGCTAGTCTTCACAACTCATGTCATATGTCTCCAAGTCCTGGAAGATGTATCTCCATCTAATCCTTTCTGAGATCAGGCTTACTCTTGATTCTTGATTTCTTCTAAATCTACAAAAAGTTCATAGTCTCTGCAGGATATACTTGGTGTTGAATACAAAGTCTTAATTATGAAAAGTTGAGTCACGCTTCAAAGGAATTTTGCTTCCTGTCAAGGTGTCTTCATTATACATTGACCAATTCTAATGTCCAGTCATCTTTGGAGCCTTCTGCACATTACGATAAATCTTTACATGAGATATTTTGTCTCTCAAAAGTAGCTTCTTCTTCATCTTCTTTGGTACATGGATGTATATAGTCATGCATACAACTCGGATAGTCTGCTTTATGTCTCATTTAATATGTTTCCTCCTACAACCATCACTATAGTTTCCTTAGGGCGCTTGTGACATGCCTAGAACAAGAACAACAAGGGAGAAACATCATACAAGAATGATACTCTTTAATGTAACAATGAGAACAATCATTAGAGTGGCTCCTTTAGAATTATCACATGTGATCTCCCTAAAACAAAGGTTAAAATTAAGAAATACAATACTGAGAGCAACACTCTTCTAGTGTTGTGATCAATCATTCCTTCATGGTAACCTGGGACCAAAATAAGAAGTTTGTCCTAGAGGAGATGTTAGTTATATCTAGTAAATAATTACAATAAGAATTTATCCAAATATGCTCACATGCTACTAGGTATAAGACTTTTCAAAGATTTCTATCTCAACTATGAGGTAGTTATCAAACTTGACATGTGCAAATTTGAATCTTATCAACTTAATCAATCAAACCTGGAACTTGGAGACTTGTCCTCAAGAACGAGTGTTGTTGTTTTTCTTCTGAATCTCCTTCACTCAAGATGACAAGTGTTTTATTCAACCTGTCTTAAGATAATATGTTTTATTTACATAAGTCTAAGTTAGAGAATAAACTTTATAATATTAGCTTTAATCAATCTAATACATTGACTTTAATTTTGTCCAATGGTTAGTATGATGGTCATAACCTCAACATACAACCTAGATGTTCATAAGGTCAAAATAATATCATAACAAATAGATGCATATCAAAGTGATGAAACCTAGGGTGCATAGTTCCTCTTGAATGTGTTGGATCCGAGATCCTTCTGGAGCTCTGATTGTTTCTTAGACAAAAGATCCTGCAAATACTCTTTAAAATAATGATACAGTTTAATCATGTGTAAGTACATACCTCTAATAGTATTTGCAGGTAGTGGCACCATCCGGTAGCAGCGGTAATAAATACCAAACCTTTAAAAACTTTAAGGGTGACTGCAACTGGTATTGGCACTACAACTGATACTGATAGTGAAACTAGAACTGCAACTGGTACTTCAACTGCAACTACAACTTATGGTTTTATGAGGAAACCCTAATTTTTCAAACTTTAAATTTTTAAATTTTGATCCATGGACTAGATGCACTGGGTTGAGGCGAGTAGGTTGGAGCTGTCGGTTGTCAGAAATTCCAAGTTTTACCCCTTAAAAATTGATTTGCGAAAAACTGGACTGGTATTTGTTCTGATTTTCTGGTTTTCTAGTACCAGTAAAAACTAGGGTTTCACTTTCTGGAGGCTTTGGCCACTGAAAAGGTGCGCTCAAGTTGCCAATGAGTTTGCTAGGCTAGGGCGCACTTCCCTAGATGGTTTTTAGGCAAAAATTCCCTTCCAACAAAAGCCCTAAATTTTCTTGTACGACAATAGTGACGTTTTAGGTTACCCAATGAAAGATTCTCTACTCAGTTTATCTCTGATACCATGTTAACTTTTGAGCTGCTATTAAATTCTTTTCAATTTACTAGAAAATAATAGCATAAGCAATATCACTGAGAGAAACACAATCACAAGGTACACACCATTTTATCCTGGAAAACCCTCATGGGGGAGAAAACCCAACAAAAACTTCCTAATATAGATTTCCAATACAATGCCAAGACAAAAACCAAACCACCAAGAATAACTTATGACTGAGCATGAACCTCTCTTTTCCTTCTTCTTATGACCACAACAACCTCCAAAATATGTGCACTAAATGAGTGGCTAAGTGAGTGTAAGAATGAGGCACAATCCTCTCTTATTTATAATGGATGGCATGCGCTAGGGTTGTGTCTTTTCACCAAGCTGGTCCGACTTCTTCACTTAGTGGTTTAAACCACTTTAATTATCCCTAGGGGTCGACTTTACAAACAACACCATATAACTATGGTTTGACCAATCCGCAAAAGGGAATTTGGTCTTATACAAAGCCCGACATGATCAATCCTCAAAAGAGGATTTGATCTATTAGAAACTAACTCAATTATAATTAGAATGTTCTTCACAGTTACAATATTTCAACAATCTGCTGTAATTTTCTCTAGTTATGACTAAAATAAAAAATGGCTCCAGTCTTATGTGCAATCTGCACCATCAATCTCAGGTCAGAAGAAATTTGGGTCGTTGATCTACTCTCTATCAACCATCGACGACTGGCGTTCTCCTTTGGCGTGAACAATACTTCCCCAAACTATCAACCTGACCATCGACCATCAACCCAACTCCTTGACGACCGACTTGCACATAACTCCAAACCATCCGACCTGACCTAGTCGTCGGCCATCAACGATCTTCGTTGGCAAATGGAAATCTCAACAACTTCAGTCGATGCCCAACGATCGACCCATAGACGATCAACGATCCCCTATGGTTGCCGAAAATGTTTCCTCAATTCAGCCGACCGAACCGTTGACCATCGACCATCTCCGTTGGCTGATGTGGCATGACATGTGGATGATGACATGGCATGACACGCCATCACCTGTATTATCCATTAGCCATCGACCAATTCTCTTGGATGACCCAAACACTTTGTTGAATTCGACCGATGCCAAGCCATCGACGTGTTGGTCATCGACGACTTCTCTTTCTTGATTCAAAGATTTCACCAAAATCGGTTGACCATCGACCATTGACCCATCGACCATCGATGATGTTCGTTGGAAATTGAAAATAATTCATCGGATTCGACCGACCCCTGATCGTCAGCCATCGGTGGTTGATGTCTTATGGCCGACTCAAACTCTTCGTCATTTCGGTCGATCCGTCCATCGGTCGTCGACGATTTCTCTTGGTGAACTTTAACACTTAGAAATTTTTTGACTTTTCTTTGAATGATTTGGACTGTCGATCCCTTCTGTTTCACGAACCCCCTATTTAATCTTGGTTGTTAATCTCATCAAATTTTTAAATGGTTGAATCCTTAGGAATTTTTTAAATTTATCATGACGAATCCCATTCGTCGATCTCGAGTTCAAAAGAGATCTCGGTTGTCGATCCACTAAACTGCTTGTAACTCTTCCGGCATCCATTAAAACTCGAATTTCAACCATTCCAGGTCGAATTTCGATCTGCAACTTCACTGCTCTACTCCATTAACCTTGTTAAACCATCCAGAGTAATTCAAACTCAATATTTTCCCACAAATTTGGGGATTTCTCTCTAAATTCTTTTTTTTTTCCCCCCAAATAAGTCATAGACAAAATCTACAACAACAAATTTCACCAATTCGCTCTAGTTCAAGCCCATACAAGCTCAATGTTTGAACCATAAGATATGATACCATGATGTAACATCCCCTAGCCGAACAAAGGAACATTACAGTGCAAAATACTCATAAAAATGAAATTTATGTTGACTAAATTAATTCATTTTATAGTTAACTCATTTCCTGAAGCTTCCAGCTACTAATTAAAATAGATTTAGCTATTGTCTATAACCATAAAATAGATGCATATAAAGAATATCAAATTAACATGAATGTAGCTTAATCATTCACACAACAACATATAAATCATTCTCAAATACACAGAGTTCATGCACAACAATAACACATGTAAATAACACGACAACAAGATAAAACACTTATCTTTAAACACGAGTTGTCCAACTAACTAATCGGGACGAAAGTTCCACCCAACCATAGACTGGCTGTTCCAAATTTCAACATCTAGTCACCCCCGAGCTGAGGCTAGAAATCCACAAAAGAGGGTGGTCTCTCACAGTCCACTCACAACTCATAAAACTCACAACCCTACTGACATTCTCCTACAACTATCTTGATTTTACACCAACTCTCTTCCTCTTGACCTTTTCAACCCAAGGAATGTACCCCTTCACTGATCTTAGTCCCTCGAGCATCCCATTGGTTTATCAGGGTCTCTTTGGCACAGGTAGCTAGGAATATCTCAGTTGAGAACTCAAGGGAAAGTGTTGCTAGGAAACTATCAACAACCCATCAACAAACATTTGTTGTTTTAGTGCAACTCACACATGAGTTCAGCCTTCAGGCCTGGAAACCTAGCTCTTCAATTTTCCAGCTCAAATTCGCTCCAATTACGCTCCATCTTTCTCTAGAATGCACTCTCCATGGATGCACCAACTCCAAGCTCTCTTTCTTGCTTTCTCTACTTGCTCCTCATGCACAAAAACTCAATGTGTAATACTGCTCTCCCCACTCATTCAAATTTACTCTTTTTAGCTTGCCTTTCTTGACTCACACTCTTCCCCAAGCTGATTGTACTCAACCCCCATGTGCCCAGTAAGTTTGGGATGTGATTAATCACACCCACCCTCTTACATGTATCCAATGATTGGCTTTGGGAATACTCAATTAGAAATGGGAAGGTTCATACACCAATAGCAAATTTAAGAAAATAGATTGAATTAATATACATGGGTAATTCCCCTTTGAACCCCTCTTAGCCATTATCCTAGACACTCCCCTCTCTTGTGGATTAATTCAGCCCCCATCTCTTGTCCATGTCCCCTTAGCAATTGACATCACATTTTATTATTAAAACATAGAAATACAATTCACATATTACATCTCTTTGGTCATAACCACACATTATATCTACATTAATCATTAATTAAAGTGATTATTTTAGTGGGGATGTTACATAATATGAAACTAGCCTAGATATGTCACGCCCCTCTGGTTTAGTGCTAAATGATAAAGCATGCCACTCATCTAAAAGGAACATTTTATTCACCTCCCACATACAAGCGAGGAGAAGTTGGTGATAAATGAAGCTAGTGGAAAATGTGATTGCAAGACACACCAACTCCCTATTATTTTTTAATCGTTTCATCAAGCTAAGAATATATCCATGACTATATATAAATTTTGTGATGCTCCTAGTCGATTCAATGATATCCTTGATACAAACAATTTTTCCCCATATCCTTTAAAATCAAATCAATGCAATGAGAAGAACAAGGAAACCAAAACAAGGTCAAATACCTCAACATAATCAACCTTTCAATAGCCACATAAGTCGCAACATTATTTGATCCAAAAATATCTTTTAAAGACTATGGTTAAGTTTTAAAGCATGAGTTCATTAACCATTTAAGAATTTGATTAAAGAGGAAGAATTAATGATGTAACATGGCAGCCATAATAAGATATACATATCTAGAAATAATCATAAAGAAACATCAAACCATAACAACAAAGTTGTTAAGGGACTTCGACAATATCACCTACGTCTCCAGGCCTTTGTCTCAGTGGGTGAGGCTTTCTTATTTATCTTCAAAGCTTCAAAAGTATATCAGAAAAATGTCAAATGGATTACAAACTGATCTGACTATGTTCTACTAGATCTCAAGAATCCAACACAATTGACGACACTGAAAACGGATGAATGAAGCTCCCAGAATGGCCCGCAAAATTGCTCTCCTTAATGGCTTCCTTGCATAAAAATGGCTTTGACTGTCAATTTCCTCATCATTTCTCTTTCTCTTGACCTCTCTAAGGCTGCCAAGAACCTTTGGTTTATATAGGCTCGAAGTTGACAACAACCTCTCAACTTCTCCCCAAGATTTGACCTAAAAAAGAGTTCAAGATCCTTCAATAATGGCCAAAATCTCCCAAAACAACTGAAAAATCAACTAAAAATCATAACATATATTTAAAAAAACCAAAATGGGAAAATATGCGCACAACCCCCTTCATCCGGGCCCCTGGTACTATGGCACAGTCCCATGTGTCTGAGGCCTAGCGTGCTCCTGGTCCTTAGCCCCCCAAACTTGACCCTGGTCATGTGGCTTCGCCATACGACCGCCACCTTATCCTCCACACTCCCCTATATGGTGATAAGCCCTGGTTCCTAGCCCCTAGTCAAACGGGGTTGGCCCCTATCGATCGGGGCTTAGCCTGAAAACCACGCCATGGTGAACACTTATAACGTTTGCGCCAATTCTTTAACAAGTCACACATATGGCAGAGGTGGTAGCCCGAAGGTTGCGAAGACTTAGGCTTGCCCGGAGGTCGTGGGTTCGATTCCCCCGTAGGAGAAACAAACCTATTACCCAGCCAACCTTGGGAAAATCCGAGGTGGCATGCGACACTTTGTGATTGGGCCACATGTCACCCTGGGATTGGCCTGTATTGCTAATGCAACGACCCGGTCAACCTGGCACGCCATCCACCGTACAACCCAGTCAACTGCTCAGTCATCGCTGTACCTTCCACACGTTTGTCGTACTTGCCATGTGTTGTACTGCCGTACCTGCCATGTGTCATCCATACTGCACAGTCACCTGCCTAATCACATGCCACTTCATCCTGTCGTACGCCCAACTATCGTCTGTACGACCACATGCCATCCGTACAGTGACATGTGTCAAATCCGTAAAGTGCCAACTCAACCCGAAAGTGACGAAAATGAGTGACACGTGTCACCTCCTGGAGACTCCACGCCAACATGATGATGTCATCATGACATCATCTTGATGCATGCTGACGTCACATGTCGTACCTGCTGACGTCAATGTTGATTTTGACCAAGTTGACTTTTTGCTTGTTTTGGATTTCGGTCAGAACGTGATATCTTTCGCATACAGTGTCCGTTTGAGGAAAAAAATATATGGCCAAAATCAACGCGATGAGACGAACACAATGTTGTTGGCTTCGTCCGATTATGGAAACTTTTATTTTTAGGCCTTCCTGGACCCATTTTGATTCTTGGATCCATTTTGGATCACGCCTCCCCACTATAAGACCTTTTGGTCCTCCAAAAGGATACTAACCAGTCATCAAGTGCAGAATAGGCCACTCCACTTATTCTTTGTCTTTAAACTCTGTTTTGTGCACCTGTCTCATCAAGATCAATTGTAAAACAACCATTATAACTGACAACATATTGTTAGCCACTTGTACCTTGTCACATCTTACTGAAGCCACTACCATCCATGTTGACAACATTAGCAATGATAACATCAAAAATATGACTACAAATGAGATAATATGTTTTTAGTACTTGCACGACATTAGCTTATCTTGAAGCAAAGTATGATTGAACTTCCATTCTACAATTATCTCATGTTCTTGCTTAAGATCAATTGCTTGATTTGGCACAATTATAGGTGTGTTGCTTGCAAGAGTTTCCTTCCTTAATTGTTCCATTGGAGATTGGTTTTCTTTTAAGTGATGAGCATGTACAACATATTCCTTTCCTTCTTTGATTAAGCGATATTGATTATGTTCCCTGTAGAAGATTTCTTTACGATCATACAAATAAGGATTACTTAAGAACATTCATTAAGTGGCACCGCATCACACGTTACCTCATCCATAAATTTTGAGGAAATTGCAAACTTTAAAGTGCATTGCCTTGTTATGTGCAATTTATGATTGTTGCTTATCCATTTAAGTGAGTAAGGTTTATGATGCATCTGAGTGTTTAATCCCAATTATTTAACCACTTCCTCTGAAATCAAGTTAGATTGAGATCCATTATTTATCAATGTGTCGACCTTAGTATGCTTCATTATGACCCTTATGTGAAACAATTTAATTCTAGAATCATATCCATCACCAATTTTACTTGTCAAACCAACCGCTATGATTTTAGATTCATCACCCAAATCTGATCCCAAGTCTGTTGGTTGTGATGTTGTTGCAACTGTTTTCCTCCCTTTTCTCTCTTTGAACCACTTCGATCTCTTCTCGGGATGAAATTTCCAGCAATGGTCGTCATCATGCCCTTCTTTCTTGCAATGTTTGCAAGAGATATTATCTTCCTTTCTTGCCACTGAATTTTCTTTCTTTCCATTCCACTTCCTTTTTTCCTCTTTTCTCGAAGAGGATTCCTCTGATACACCAACTCCTATTTTCCCCGCCTCAATGTATGTTTCTTGAACAAAAACATCATCAAGATTAGTAGGTCCAAACATAAATATAGTGTTACGAATGTGTGTAGGTAAACCTCCTATATATTTCATAAGAGTTTCTTGGGTATGTAATGGAATGTCTAACATTAATTCCATCTTACGAAATTCATCTGTGTATTCTTGCACTGTTTGTCCCTTTCTTAGTTTAAGACCTTTCCATTCAATTAAAGCCTTCTCTTTATAACCCAAAGGATAAAAATTTTTTCTAAGTGCAAAAACAAAAACTTACCATGATGGAAATACATTACCCACTTGTTGCGTGCCATTTTGCAACTTGTTTTTCCACCAGATGAGGGTTGTGCATGCAAGTCAAAGCGATGCCAATTTGATTTGAGTTGCGTCATCCTTGATTTGTTGCACACTGCATAAAATTCCATCTGTCTGACTCAGTTATCAAGCCTCTCGGCATTGACTTCACCATCATACATGGGTAATTCAAACTTCACATCAAGCTTAAGTAAAGTCATATCATTTTTATGTTTATGGGAATGTTTTCTTGCGGTGGATTTGGAACTTGTACTTGAAGAATAAGAAGTTGATGGAGAATAAGGAGGTGAAGGAGGAGTTTTAGGAGGATCCTATCCTTCTTCACTTTTGGATTTTGAAGATTCACCTAGAATTGATCTCTTCCATTCCAAGTAATCATCATATAAAACCTTCATCATCTCCGACATGGCGAAGAAAGTCTTTCAAAACTCTATCTCGTCATGAGAAAGTCCCTCTTCCGATGCCATATTCTCACTTTGAAAAGTTCTCTTTATCGATCCAATATCATGATTCTCTTCAACAAGATCACCTTCACCACAATTCAACTTTTCCCTGGTAATCATGCAAACTCAAAAACCAATTGTCAACCAGCTCCGATACCACTTGATCTGAAAGATCTTTTAAAGACTATGGTTAAGTTTTAAAGCATGAGTTCATTAACCATTTATGAATTTGATGAAAGAGGAAGAATTAATGATGTAACATGGAAGCCATAATAATATATAAAGATCTAGAATTAATCATAAAGAAACAACAAACCATAATAACAAAGTTGTTAACAGAGTTCGGCAATATCGCCTACGTCTCTGGGCCTTTGTCTAAGTGGGTGAGGCTTTCTTATTTCTCTTCAAAGCTTCAAAAGTACATCAGAAAAATGTCAAATGGATTACAAACTGATCTGGCTGTGTTCTCCTAGATCTCAAGAACCCAACACAACTGACGACACTAAAAACACATGAACGAAGCTCCCGGAAATGGCCCACAAAATTTCTCTCCTCAATGGCTTCCCTGCATAAAAATGGATTTGACTGTCAATTTCCTCAACATTTCTCCTTCTCTGAACCTCTCTAAGGCTGCCAAGAACCTTTGGTTTATATAGGATTGAAGTTGGCAACAACCTCCCAACTTCCCCCCAAGATCTAGCCTCAAAAAGAGCTCCATATCCTCCAATAATGGCCAAAATCTCCCAAAACAGCTGAAAAATCAACTAAAAATCATAACATATAGTTTAAAAAACAAAAAATGAGCAAATATGTGCACAACCCCCTTCATCCAGGTCCATGGTCCTATGGTGCAGTCCCATGTGTCCGAGGGTTGGTGCGCTCCTGGTCCTTAGCCCCCCAAACTTGGCCCTGGTCATGTGGCTTAGCCACACGACCACCACCTTATCCTCCACGTGCCCCTATATGGTGATAAGCCTTGGTTCACAACCCCTGGTCGGATGGGGTTGGCCCTCGTCGACCGGGGCTTAGCCTGAAAACCACACCACGATGAACACTTATAACATTTGTGCCAATTATTTAACAAGTCACAGATATGGCGAAGGTGGTAGCCTGGAGGTTACGAAGACTTGGGCTTGCCCGGAGGCCGTGGGTTCGATTCCCCTGGAGGCGAAACAAACCTTTTACCTAGCCAACCTTGGGCAAATTTGGGGTGCCACATGGAACTCTGTGATTGGGCCACGTGTCACCCTGGGATTGGTGAATACTTCTGATGCAATGACCTAGTTAGCTGCCTAGTCAACCTGCCACGTCATCCGCCATACCATCCAGTCAACACTGCCATGTCACTGCCGTACCTGCCATGTGTTTGTCGTATCTTCCACGTGTTGTACTGCCATACCTGCCACGTGTCATCCATACTGCACAGTCACCTGCCCAGTCACATGCCACGTCATCCTGTCATATGCCCAACTTTCATCCGTACGGACATGTGTCCTCCTGTCATTGGGCCACGTCACTGTACGAACTGCCACGTGTCATCCGTACAGTGACACGTGTCAAATATGTACAGTGCCAACTTAGCCTGAAAGTGACAAAAATGAGTGACATGTGTCACCTCCTAGTGATGCCACATCAACATGATGACCTCATCATGATGTCATGCTAATGCATGCTGACGTCACCTTTCGTACCTGTTGACATCATCGTTGACTTTGACCAAGTTGACTTTTTGCTTGTTTTGGATTTCGGTCAGAACGCGATATCTTTCGCATACAATGTCCGTTTGAGGAAAAAATTATATGGACGAAATCAGTGCGACAAGATGCACGTAATGGCATGGGTTTTGTTTGATCCCGAGAAATTTGATTTATGGCCTTCCTGGACCCATTTTGATTCGTGGATCCATTTTGGATCATTATTCATTATGAGTTGGACAAGATAACCTGAACCTATCTCTTGGATGAACACATCCAACAACTCACATAATAAGGACACATCTTTAACATGTGTAAATGCATTGACAAATTTAATAAACATTTACCCCCTAGGATAGTTCACCAAGAAATTAAGAAGGGTATGGCGCTTTTGATCAGTTCAACCATCTGACATCATGGTGCATCCAGTGACTTCCCATGATTCCTTAAGCTCCTCTAATATTTGAGTGCAATTGAGCTTTTCATTTTGAAGGATAGGCCCTCTCAACTCGTCATAGGTAGGGGCCTTGTACCCCAGGCCAACAATAACAACAACATCAAACATACACTGGTAGAGCGAGTTGTTCTTGGAAATGTTGAAAGGATTGTTGCTCCATTGAAAAAATATACCCACAAAGTTTTTCTACTTCTTTCTTCTCTTTTATTTCAACCATTAACCTAATAGAAGGTTGTGCGTCAGTTGTGGTTCTCAGAACAAACAAAGGTGATGTCATTGAGGGAATTATGGATAGTGAATCCAAGGAGAAGCTCTCACTTCTTGCTTCCCCGAATCTTACAACTCCTCCCACTACAAGCTCAAGTTTCACAACTTCTCTCTCATCTTTCTTTTCACCCATATCCAAAAGTGATTGATTGGCAATATGAATGATTTCTGGGGTTGGATTTGGACAAATTCCCACTTCATGCCCCAAAATTTGTGCAAGATGGTATTCCAACCCATTGATTACCCCCATAATTTCCTTCCCACACAACTTGTAATTCAACTTTTGTTGATTATTAGGCTCAACAAGGTCACCATATTCCCACATAGGGTCTAAAGTTTTTTTGCATTTTTGGATAGCAATGATTAAACCTAGGGAAAAAAATTGGAAATCAAGATTCAAAATAAACGAACACTACAAATAAATAAAATAAAATCTAAATAAATGGTAGATCCCTTGTATAAAATCGGCAAGAAGAGGGAAAACTAGTGGACATTGCAAAACCTATTAAAAATCTCAAGAAACAAACAAAAACCATGTTGGAATTGTTACACATACGTATAAATACAAAAACAATTAATGGGAATCAATCCACACTCCACAATTAATGGTTGATGGAAAATGAAAACACTTTAGTTCCAATGCTTAACTCGAAGAAAAATGGAGACCTTTGCTCTCAAACCACTTCAATCTATTTTGGAAATGAGTGAAAAAAAAGTCAAATTTCTGGCTTTATAGCCTCTATCGACTTGTGATATTTTCACTATTTTTTGAATATATCACAATATTTCAGGGTATAAAATATAACAGGTTTTTAAGGTGATATTATCACTAGCCAAAACAAGTCACAATATATTGCAATTTTTGCAATAATATTGCAATATTTGAAATACTGGTATATTCATGTATATTCATAATATTGAAGTGAAGACAAATGCTCACAGCCCACTTTGATATATAATGTGTAGTGAAGATTTTCATTAAGGATATAATATTTTCTATCAAACTTGATGATGAAGTGATGGAAAACACATCAAATATTTTTAGTTTATCATTTGTGCAAATGTTCCAGGATTTGAGTTTCATTAAGGATGTACATTTTTCTATCGAAGTTGCCGATGAAGTGATCATTCATGAAAAACACATTAATTATTTTTAATTATCATTTGTACAAATAGAGGCAAGATACCAAGTCCCTATATATTGGAGGCATGATGGGAGAGCATAGCGAACGGGAGGCAAGGGCTCACAATGGTATCGTCGCGTAGTGAGGGGAATGCGTAGGTACAATTATATGCATGGTAGATGGATTTTGTATGGTTGTCGGTCGTACGATTGATGGGTAGTAATTTGACATGAATGGTTGGGAAACTAGGGTGTGTTGATGGAGATGAGGAGAGAGTTTTTGATAGGGGAAGATCACAGGGTTTTGGAGGGGAATGTGTTGGTAAAATTATATGCATGGTAGAGGGAGTTTGTATTGTTTTCGGTCGTATAGTTGATGGGTAGTAATTTGACATGAATGGTTGGGAAACTAGGGTGTGTTGATGGAGATGAGGAGATATTTTTTGATAGGGGAAGATCATGGGGTTTTTCTATGAGTTTGGAGAATGTATACTAGAGGTGATGTAAGTCATGGGATTGTTCTCCCTTGGAGTACATTGCCCTCAACTATTTAGATAGTGATGGATATGTGTAGTGATAAGATCATTAAATGCCAAGTTTATGGTAGTTGGGACTTCCATTTTGAACAAGTCCAAGAAATATTGGTTTCCCCTTCCTTCAATGGGGAATGTGGCTTCCATGGAGGAATTTGTTGTGGTTTTAAACCCGAACAAAGAGACAATGGGTGCAATGATGGGGTGATTACTAGTTCAATTCCAATGGTGGAGCCTCTAAGTATTGAAGGAGTGACCCTCTAATAGGAAGATCTAGGGGTTGCTTCTCCGCTTGGAGATCCCTATCTGGCGATTGTGAATACGAAATTGGTGAGGGGAATGGAGAACTCTAGTTCAATAAAGTAGTTGTGGCCTAGTACAAAGTAGTAGAGTGAGGGATCTCATATTGAACTTCCCTTGTTTCCTTTAGTGAATAATGTTAACACACCGGCCATCGACATGATTTAAATTTATTCCTTATTGGTAACAAGGAATACTTGAGGGGTGCATGCACTTGGAAACCAAAGGAGTTGTTACCCCCTCTTACCTAGGAGTAACTAGAGGAGATCATTCTTAATGATCCACATTGTAGAAAGTGATCCCAGAGATGATGATCAACATTCTCCACAGACAACAACCCCTCAGATGCCCCCCCCCATCATTGCTCAACTCATTCACTTGATCAACAGGTTCATCTAATGATGGTGGTCCAACACACATGAGGTACATTGGTCATTGTTTCATACAATGTGTTATATTTAATGCATTGGGAATTTAGGTGAGGATCATGGGTTGAATTCAGATAATGAATCATGATGCTTGAAAGTTATGCTTTTTGCCTTGTTTCACCTTGGTGGCCATCTTATGTTCTCTATTCAAGTGTTTTCACTTTTATAGCACAATTTGTTGTTTGGGAAAAGACCAACCCAAACAAAAAGTGTGTGACACATATGGGAACACCTTTCACTGCCACCTCAAGAGATGTCCCCCTCGTTTTAGTGAAGGACAAGTCCAACACAAGGGAGGATTCCCAGGTTACCTTGGGGGGATTGCGATGGGAGGAGCTAAGAGTTTGAATAATTCCCCTATAGGTCAAGTTCGAGGATGGAAATGAGTCTTGAAAGAGTCTTATGAGCTGGTAAATGGTAGCCAAGGTTGGGTATATGCAAAACAATGTTAGACCTTCCTGGAACAATACAATATATGATGATTAAAGCCTCAAAACCAATGGGGAAACGACAAGAAACCTTGTTGTCCCAAAATTGAAAAAGTATATATATATAGTAAAAAAAATATGACAACTGCAAATTAAACCATCAAAATCAAGTGTATGATGTTGGAAATAAAGCTTACAATTAGTAGACAATATTCCAATACTTAAATCAAGACTTTGATATAAATTAGAGGGATGTTAATGAATGTTATCAACTAATTTTTATAACATCCTTATGGTTGTAGAAAACGTTTTCTACAACAACAAGTTCTAGCCACTAAAATCAATAAGTAAGCCACTCAAACAATAACCCTTAGACAATAGATCAATTATGACAACTAGCAAGTAAATTTCAGCGGTAAAACAATTGTAAAAGAAATTTGAGAGAGTAAGTTTGTTGCAACCCTAGTGGCTATATCTTAATGCTTTTTACATCAGCTTAAATACTTGGAAAATCAAGACTCACTCAAGGAACAAGATAACTTAAAGCATGTAAAATTAAATTCCAAAATTGAACAATTCAATCTCTTTGAAATCATGGTTACTAATGCACAATGATCAATTCTCCAATGCAAAGATTAGTGTCTTATCTATTGGGTAATGGAGTCTCTTGTTTTTGAGCTAGGGTTTAACACTCATCTAAGGGTGTAAGCCCTTTTACTCCCTATATAAGATAAACCTTAGCAAGGTCTTGCTACAAGGATGTAATCCCTTTTACTCCTTGTAGAAATCCTTTAAGCCTTTTCAATGAAAATTAAAAAGAGAAGTCCTTGATGGAGGGTGTATGCCCTTATACTCCTCCAAAGGTTTGACAATATAATCTTGAGATCAAGAAGAAACACATACAATTGCAGAAATTCCTTACCTAATCCAAGAGATAGCATGAAACAAACCTTTCTTATCATGACATTCCATTCAATTGCCAAGAGAGAGAGTCCAAGAAAAGTCACTAGCCTTTACTCCACCAATAGACAAATAAAGCATCTGTATTGCACCAAAACTTCAGCCAAGAGTTATGTAATTCTCAAGTCAATTGCTGTGAAAACGAAAAAGAGATGGCCTCTATTTATATGAGGCCATCTAAACTAATTTTTCCACATAAATTGTCAACAAAAAATTTAAATAGGGTCATCCCCCTTTATTTTCTCTTACAATTTGCAAATATAAAAATTACATAAAATTTAACCCTAAAAAGGGTGATGTCATTCCCTAGAAGTGAGACGTTGATCCTATAAATGTAGATCATTGTGCCTCCAAAGGCCATGTGTCAACCTCTCATGTACTATAGTGGCATGCCATGCATCTCCTTCCTTTGAACCACATCACATCACCCACGAAACCATCAAGCCCACGAAACCCTAGCCTCCACATGACATCAAAGGCTTAGAAGGTGATGCCATGGGCCTCCAAAGGCCAACATCCAGGTGCAAAGGGATATGATGTCATCCTTGAATGTTGTCAAAGTGCCTCCAAAGGAAACGTCCTCTGTCCCTTGCACACAAAGGATCTGGGGTGCTCTTCCCGGCCTGTGGGGTGTGACTTCCATCCTAGGGGTTATCAACCCCCCATGAAGGTCAAAATGGCATAATTCCTCCATGGATAGATTCCGCTTGGAAAGGTCATGCAAAGAAAAATAAGTACACCCTCCAAGGGTCCACAAGTCACATGTATCATGCCAAGTAAGCCACATTTAATAAAAGAACCACCCAAACATGTGCATTAAATCCCCCCCCTTTTCAAACTAAACAAATGCTCAAAGACCTTATAAAATTTGCCAATATAAATATGGGAGGGTTGTCATAGTGCCCTATTGGGTAGGCCAATCCCCAAATCAATGAGTGTTTCCCAAGAAGACCCTTTCTAATTCATGTAGTGAATATGAGGTGGATGGGGGTATAAATTTTGGGCATGGGGTTCTTGACATATCAAGGGTTCATATTGGCTCATTCATGGGTGCCTTTATAGAGGGTGTGTTGCATCCCTCGTTTGCAATGCAACATTTTTCCAAGCCCTTTTATTTTCCATTAATTTATTATGGTATGAACATTGAGTACTATGTGCAATGGAAAGTAAAGAGCACCTCAATGCCACTTGAAGTTAGGAACACATTGAGTGTCATATGAACTGGGAATTAAAAGACACTGCAAATGCATTCCACCAACAAGCAGAACATTTATTAAATTTTGTTTTTTTTAAAGGTCCTTCATTTTTATGGAGAAGCGTTTCGTTTCTATTAGGACCTTAGGGTGAGCATCTAGAGGGATAATTCATGGCTTTTATCTTTTTCCAGCTACAACGCCTCTATTCCTTCAACCCCTTCTTCCCATGAAATGAGGTAGAATCCCTTCTTGGGGTCAATGAGCCCAAAAACCCAAAATATGAGGAAACAAAAGGGAAGATGTGCGGAAAGTGGTAAGTATGTGTGGGAATGGTACAATTACCCTTCAAGGAGACCCCCTAGTAGAAACCCTTTCCCTGAGGGTGACCCACTTACTAGGAAACCATGTCAACCAACAAGGTGAAATAAGGCAGAAGGTATGATTTCCAAGAAAAAGCTTTCATAATCAAGAAAGGACCCTTTGCAACATGCTAAAATGATTCAATTATTAAAGTGACACTTACAACGAAATCAGAATTGTTACCTCATGAAGAAAGACTTGATGTATTCTATGGACCAAGATGGTGTGGTGGATGTTTCCATGTTGTTGTCGATGAATGGTGATGTGTGGTGGAGAGGAAGGACTTTGTTTACTCAGTGTGGGATAAGGTGGTTATCTGGCACTTGGCACTCCATGTATTCAACCTGCAGGCCTCAAGACATCATCTCCTTAGTTACCCCTAGCCCTGGGGGGTAACATTCACTCTTGGGGAAAAGGGGTACTACTATGAGGCCTCGATAGGGGTAATGTACCTGATCAGGGGATCAAATTTTGCTCAAAAATTCAAAGTGCTCGGAATCACTTCAAACCAGACGAGAGCGTAGGCCTCGTCGTTGCGAACCCAACGCAACTCGTTTCATCTCAAACGGACGTCGGAAGTGAGAGATATTGCAATCTGTTCATAAAGTCAAACAGGCAAAAAAAAAATGATGCTGACTGTACAGTCCGTACAGGCTGACATAGCAGGGCCGTACGACCGTACGTCGACATGGCAGGAGTGATGTGGCATACGATGATTGGCAGGCATGGTCGAATCAGACTGCGACATGTGGCATTTCATTGGTTAATGGTAAGGTGCCACGTGGCCCAATCATGGGCTGCCACGTGGCACCCCTTTATTGGTTTATGGGTCGTTATGTAAAATTATTGGAGTCTGTGGGGTTCGACCCCCAGACCTCCCCCACCGCATAACGCCTTCGCAAAGACCGTCCGACCAACGGACCATCGGATGTGCCTTGTTATGTATATGTGTTTGATTATATTTGAATTCAAAACTATGTAATATACGACGGGGGGTCGGGCCGGGGCTTAGCCCCGACCCGCAGTCATATTGATATAACATGTGACCACATATAAATACACCGCGCGGGAGTTGTAACGGTTATATCCCCGACCATCGTGGAATGGTGTGGCACTTATATATATAAGCCCTGGTTCTATTGTATGTTATATGACCTTTGGCTATACAGAAAGGTGCGCGGGCAGTTTTCAAACGGTTTGGTCGTTAGCCCTTTTCACAAATGCGCAAGGTCATATGACCTCCATGTGCCCGGTGCTAGGTGGTTAGGGGCTGTCACGCCCTTAACCGTCCTACGGTTTGCACCATTGGCACGGTTGCACCTGGTGCTGGGTTTTCACGCTATTTATTGCGTGTGTGCCAGGTTCATTCAACAAGGGTGCGTTTTGTAGATGCAGAGACAACAAGCTTGAAGAGAGGACTTCCAGGAGGCCTAACTTCTTCATTTTCGACCGATTGAGGTGCCGAAAGAGCCCAGACAGGGGTTTTTGGATGCTCTGAAGCCATTGGAGCAGTCGTTTTGTCAGTTTGAGCATTGTAAGACATGTTTTTGAGCACTTTTGAGCAATTAATAATAATGATCCATTGGAAGCTGGACCAGGAGATGTAGACCAAGAGAGGGGTGAACTCCTTTATCAATTGCTGTGTTTATGTGCTTATGTTCATTGCTTATGCTGCTGTCTATGTGTAATTTGCATGAATAATCCCTTATTCTATGTGTTGCAAACTGATCCATTTGCTTTAAACACATAACATTTACATTGCAATAAATTCAAGTAGTTCAAGTCTTCTTCATTTTTAGATCAAGTTGGTATCAGAACACTGGTTTTTGAAGACTTGATTGTTTGCAAGTTTTGTTTCTGATGCTCACAAGGTTGAAACTCACAAGAGGAGAAGGTCAACTTGTGGAGCCAAGTTCTCATCTGATAAGGAGGAAGCATATACCATCACCGCAAGTTTCAGGGAGACATTCACCAAGCATGGCTCATGCAGAAAGTCATGAACGTGTTCCTGCCGAAGATGAAGATCTTAGAAAGGCTGTCATGGAGATGAGAGAGATGATGAAGA
>ML779279.1:2417063-2429314 GCA_009831015.1 Picea engelmannii | reverse complement strand
TGCGGCAAGTCTCTGTTTACATTCAACGATGAGCTTTTCTTCTCCAGTTAAGAATAAGTCATCCGCATACAGTAATAGTATTACTGGTTCATTATCCATGATCTTGAAGTAGAGATTTGAATCTGCTTTACTCTTGGTAAAGCTGAAGCTCGTCAAGAAACTGTCTATACGGCCATACCAAGCTCTGGGAGCTTGCTTCAATGCGTATAAGGCTTTCTTCAATTGACAGACATGAGACTTCCTGTCTTCAACCTCAAATCCTTGGGGTTGCTCTATATACACTTCCTCTTCGATGACACCATTCAAGAAAGTTGTCTTCACGTCCATCTGGTGCAGCTTCCATTTCATCTTGGCAGCAAGAGCTATAATGGTTCTGATCGAAGTGTATTTGGCCACAGGAGCGAATGTCTCTTCATAGTCAATTCCTTCCTTCTGGGAAAAGCCACGAGCGACAAATCTTGCTTTATATTTCTCAATACTTCCATCAACAACATGTTTTATTGAAGTGTAACCCGACCCATACCTTGTTAATTTTCTGTAGTGAACATGACAAGTGTTGTAAATTATCCAGCGCGAACCTAGAAATGCATATCCCATAGCCCATAACCTATCTCGACCATCACTACAATAGAAATCTCACCCAACTATAATAACAGTGTAGTATCACAACTAATCAACCTGAGCCTACAAGTTATTTGGAACATGACAGGAAATAAAGTCAAAGGAAGAACAAAGCTATAGGGTAGGAAATAAGGAAATATAGAAAGAACACTAAAGGGACATGAAGGGCCTACTATTAATAGAAAGTAATTACAGTGCTTCATCCTCCCTAAAGTATGAGGGCACTCAACAATAAACAATAAAGGCAGGAGTTCATTTGTCGACGTCCATTTGTTCTCCCTTAGCGACAACATGAACATTTCTTCGTACACATGAGGATTTTCTATTAGTGTGCAACTGTTGAATCCCCTCTATATGAAAGGCAATCGGCATTAATTTTTTAGGAGATGGATTCCCTGAGCATGAAAACAACATTTATACCTAAGCCATCACTTCAGTAGAAAGGTTCACTTATCAAAAAATATTTGAATTATTTTTTTAATAAGATATCAGGTATGGTTACAAACCTTTGAATTTGGAAATATACTAGGGTAATTAGACTAGGAATGAATTGCAAGATTTTTCTTTAATTAATTTGAAATTACTAAAGAATCCCCATTACTATAATTCTATTATCTTTACTGTAATTGTATTATCTTTACTGTAATTGTATTATCTAATAATTGGATTTGGGTTTTATACCAAAAGGTCTCATTTCATAAATTGAAGAACATATTAACATATGAATGATGTGTAGCATTCAAATACTTGGTTATTCATGTGTATTTCATTAGCATAGGTTAGGCCAAAGATTATGTTTGCTGGAATTGAAAATATGAAGCTGAAATTGGAGCCATCGGTGGACTAAAGTGGAGGTGTTGAAGCGCTCACACCAAGCAGGCTAAGGTGGGGGATTTGAAGCGCTCACACCAAGTGTAGGCAGTGTTCACTAGGTAAGTTGTGCATATTTTCTTCACATTGAAATTGCTCTCTCTTGTTGATCAACTCATCTTGAATAAATCATAGTAAACAAATTGCAAATGCGCATGAAAAACAATACAACCTCGTTACTTGAATAATATAGAAATTTTGAAAGAGTTTCAAATTTCTTAAAGTAGATCAACAATAAGTAAAAAAAAACATGAATTTAGTTAGATTTACTTTGCTATAATCAAAATAGTCCAATAAATCGACCTCAGAATTAGTCGACTTGATTGAGTGCAATATCATTACTCTCCCGTTGTCTATGTGAGTGCACAATGTTCTAGTCGGTCGCAAAACCTGATGAAAGCAAGCACGAGTGCTAAACAACTTCAATCCTAAAGGAAAGCTTCAATCCTAAAGGCATACATTGTGATGAACACAGGGAAGCACTAGCTGTCATGCGCAGACCAACTTCAATCCTAAAGGAAAGCTTCAATCCTAAAGGCATATATTGTGATGAACACAGGGAAGCATGATCTATCATGCATAGAGAATTTTTAGATTGATGGAACTACCCGTATCAAATTAGAATTTTAAGTATCTCTTGGATCCCACAAACTGAAGTCCAATTGTTCTCAGATGGAATTTGCTACCCTAAGATTGAATATCATACTTTAGGTGTGGAGATCATTTGGCTTATGGATGGACTCAGAAGAGAGTTGGCTACAACGAAATTCAATCCTAGTGATTGTGCATTGTGCATGCAGATCCATGCAGATTTCCACGGGTCTTTTTATCACTATCACTTTGGAAATAGAGCAACGAAGGTGTCTATTATTGATTTTTTTAGAATTTTCATTTTTAAATCATTTGTTTATCTTTGCAAAATAGAGAAAAAAAATTGAACACACTAGGGAGAATTAAGTCACATCACCTTCACTAAGCCAATAAAAAAATTCAGATATTAAAACTACAAAATCTAAAAAATAGTTTGTACATTCAAAATAATAAAGGGTTTTCACAAACACTTGGAAAAGAGGAAAAGTATGGCAATGAACTTAGTCAAAAACTTGCAAACACACCAAAATGTACAAATTAATACACAAAACACACCAAGTAATAGGTACTTTGACTTCAGGGTGAAAGTTATAGTCCCTATTCGGTAGGGACTGATAAGGGGTGGCCTTTTTATAACACAAAATAACTTCTCTTTTTAAATCATTTTAGAAAATAACCTTTAATATGCCCCTTTAATTGCTCCTTCATCTTAATTTTTCCAAACTCACGTAAAAACCCTCAATAAGAAGATTCTTGCACATGGGTTTTGTCTAGAGTATGCCATATCTTTTCTTTGTTGTTGAATTTAACCTTGCATGTCGATGAATGGCCTTCTTATGCCACTTTTACCTATAAATATACTTGTGTTACTCTTTGGCAACTGAATTTTTGCTTATAAGCCGATGTTTTTCCAAAATTTCAATGTGGCATGTCGAATACACATCATAACGGTCAATTTGAGTCATTGTTGTATTTTCGACCCCGAGACTCCATGCATCGGGTTCGTGAGCTGCCTCGAAAAAAATGAAATGTTGTGAATTGTGAGACTGCCATGTTGAGAACTGTGAATGAATAATGCACCATGGCCAAGAAGATGCATACAAACTCTAGAGACATGACCATGTGGAAAATTAAGTAAGTGTACAAGACCATGTGCTAACTATCCCTACAAAGTGCGATCACTCCTATAATACAAATCAATGGCTCCATAAAACCATGTTTCCTAATAGATCCACCCCAAAACCTCCAATCTTATCCAAGACAAAAGACAATGAGAACGGGTACTAGAAGGACTGGGCATGGATGACCTCCAAGGTCTAAAAGTCCATAATACAATATCGTCCACATGGCATACAAGGATTTAACTTGCATCTTTTTGGGTTTACAATGGTGTTGCCAAGTGAAAAATCATAGGATACCTCTCCAGTGTTGGAGATATTACACACACCTAGGATATTTTTCCTTATTTTCCTATGTTTATTAGTCATTATTGAGGGCCTCCTATTTTTTAGGAACCTCTTCTACATTCTAGGAGAATCTTCTCTTCAGTTTAGAGATTTAGTTACACTTAGTTAGACTAGTTGAAGTCACTCATTCATGGAAAACTCTATTTTATCACCAACAATTGCATGCGTTTCTCTCACTTCCACATGTATGATTCAGTTAATTGAAGACTACATGACTAGTTAACTGGGACTAGGTGGTAGTTAACTCCGGTAACTTCCCGTGGGTGTACAGATCTCTCTAGAACATCACTATGGCGCATCGACTTCTCTTCCAATGTGCGGTATTTGAGTTTTGCGTCCCATAATTTTGTGAGATGAAAATATGATCCAAATGTCTACATGCTTAGGACTAGTACTGATTCACTTTTGATTTGAGTTCTTTATGTGGATGATCTTTTGATCACTAGCTCCTTGACTTCATCGATTTCTACGGTGAAGTGAATTATGCATGACAGGTTCTTGATGATGGACATGGGTCCACTCCATTACTTCCTTTTCCTTGATATTAGTCAAGATGCTTGAGGAATCAATATATATCAAGAGAAGTATGCTCGGGATCTCATGGAGATATTCCACATGATAGACTGCAAGTATGCCCCTACTCCCTTCCTATCTGGGGTGAGACTTGAGGATGGTAGGGACACTCCACTAGTTGAAAACACTATGTACAAACAACTTGTGGGATTTTTTTGTATCTCTCCCACTCCCTGTGAGGGTGGGCATCAATGTCTAATTTAGACATCTCCGATGGGAACCATACAAAAATAATTTGACAACAAAAGAAAACTGAAGATAAATATCTGGATCAACTTTCCATAAAAATGTTGTCACTTGACTCTGCAAAATATTCTTTATCAGTCATGAAATCTAATTCATAAACAAACAAGAACACACATACTACCAAATTTAGATCATAGAACTTTAGAAACAAGTTGTTGAAAGATATGATTCAATTTTGAATCCTACTACCTTCAATAAGACCATGTTGTCATCAAGATAGTTTATCTTTCTAGTAAACTTAGAATGAATGAAGAAAAGAAGTATCTCACAAGTACAGAGAAGAACTTATATCATAAGTTCCCCTTCTGTTCTCTCTCCCTTTTTCTCTTCTTTTGATTGAGCTTTTATTCTTTCCCAATAAGTTATGGTAGTTCAACTACCTTTATTTTGTTAAGCTTAATTAGTTTAACTAATTAGTTGAGACAAATAAATAATAATACATAAATAAGGGTCTATTTAAATAATAACTAAATATGTGTGACCCTTGTCACTCCAATTTTTATTTCTTTAATGATCATCAAAATATGAATTTATAATACCCCCAAAATTAACTCAGATATTCTCCTTGTAACTCCCATCCTCATATAAATAGTCAAATATTTTAGTATCAACATAAAACATGACTATAGCCAAAAATAGAATTAGATCCATGATGTCCAAAAAATTCTGTCATCGTACCTATAAAAACCGTCCTCAAAAGAAAATAACATTAAAAACATTAAAACCCATATTCGTCGTGGGAGGAATTTTTCCTCTTTTCACTGCTGCCTTCTTTTGATCCCTTTTTTTTTATTTGTCTTGTGCAACAACCTTCAATTGATTGGAACCTTGTGGGTGGATTTCACTGATGAAATGTGAGAAACTATATTTGAGGTGGAGATGAGAGGACATTGATTCAGAGGAGTCTTTGGAAGACTTGGAGGGATTAGCCACCTCTTTTTCTTTATGTAATTTTGGCTCGGGAATGGGATTTTTTAATCTCTTGCTTGCATGAGAGGACTGTACTGGCGAGACAACACAATCATCTTGGGAATTTGGGTTGAATGGCAGTGGAGGAGGGGGAAATGGAAACTATACTGTAGGCCAACCATTATGATGTGCAGGAGGTTGATGAACGATCTCTTTCCAATCATCATTGGTAGGTGGTTATGGTTGCATATAAACATGAGGGGGGACACAAATACCAGATAAATTTTGGTGTGGCTAGAAAGCAGGCCTCTCAGGTCTAGGTTGCAAAATTCCTTGGACAAATAGATTAAAAAACCCATCTTGGATATGTTGATTTAGTTCTTACAGATCAACATCAAAATGTATTGAAAATCGTGGCCTTCTATGGCCTCTTTTAGAATGATTTCCTCTACCTTTGTTTTCACCTATGCCATTGCTTCCCATGCTAAAGAAAATCATCTTGAAGCAATACTCCAATCAAAATATGAAACCTTTTAACAATCCATTCACTAATACTCTACCTAAATAAAATCAAGATGTTGGCTCTATCATTCACAACATAAGCATATGCAATCCATCCATTGACACAACCCACCACATCCAATAATCAATTGCAATTTGAACAAGGAATGATAGGGTCATTGGGAATATGAGGGGCTTTATAATGAAAAAAAAATGGTAGCATGGACGAGAACCAACAAATGAATATTTTTAAAGAAAAATGCAGAGCCCTTTTCTTCAAAAAGCAATATCTCCAGATCACAATTTCCAACTAAAATCATCATCCAATCCTCTTTAATCCTTTTCCTTTAAAAATGAAATTCAAGATAACAAAACATGGGATGGATTAAATGCTATTGGGAAGGTGGTGGGCATATAATGAGCGAAAAATGAGACAATGAACGAGAATAATAACAATTATTGTTCTATTACAAGAAATAACATTCATTGACTTTAAAATCAACATTTCCATTATTCAACAAAAATCATTTAAATATCCACAAAAACATTTGAATATCCATTTGTTTACCATGCCCATTTATTTCCGAAACTCCCACCAAATTTTGTTTGTGCCATAACATTCTTTTTAAATTTCAACACACAGAATCCATAACATGGCAACAATTCTTTTAACGTACAATATCCACGATATGGAAACATTTTCTTTAAACTGCCCAATACCAATCTCCAAGAAAATGACATGGTTATCAAACTAAGCATATTTTATTTCTCCTTTTAAAACCATAGATATTCTTTAAACTAGTAAAGCATTATGTATGAGATTATCGACAAAGAAATTTGAATCAGTAAAAAACATAACCAGAATGCCTCAAGTCGACATGAGAGGCTGAGTGGAAAACAATCATAAAACCATTCGACTGTACATCACATACAATTTACATCACAACCCCAAATAATAGATTCCAAAACAAATTGGGTTCGAAACCCTAGTGCGAACATGGTGAGCATCAAACCCACATCAACTTCAAGTCGACAGAATTCCCTCATGGGTAAACAAAAATCGAGCCACAGTTTTGTGGGTCGAATCCATCTTCCCATTGTTTGGTTAAAATAACTAAACAAGACTTAGAATCCGAGTTTATATTTACTTACTTGCCCACATTATTGGATGGGAAAAACAAGGTCTGAGACTGACAAATATGCATAGGTCTCTAGGATGGCTGCAAGCAAAGCCAAAAAATTTCCTTGCCACAAAAAAAGCTTCTTCACAAACTTCCCAAAGTGATCGTTGTTAATGTTTATTCCATTATTATAGTTCTTTGCATTTCAATAGATAACAACAACATAAGAACAAGATCACTGAGAAATACACATTCACAAGAGACACAACATTTATCTTGGGAAACCCTCTAGGGGAAGAAAACCAAGCAAAACTTCCTTAATATAAATAGCCAATATAATGCTAAGAGATATCTATGCTAAAACAAAAAGTCCTCTCCAAGATATGCACCACTCCCTCTCTCCTTTGCCGGTAACAGATCAGAACTTGTCTCTCAAACTGAGCAAGTGAGTTGTGATCAAATGAGGCGCTAGCCTCCTTTATTTATACAAGTTCTAGCACGTGTGAAATGTCTCTTCATTGGCAGGGCCGACTTCTCAATCTGGGTGGGTAAACCCACCTTTATTATATTTCTGGGTCTCTTAATTATCTGTTGGGGCTGACTTCTTATTATGCTTATTACAATTGTCTTTTGACCAATCCGCAAAAGGGGATTTGGTCCTATTACAATATCCAACATGATCAATCCACAATGGGGATTGATCCTATGAATACAATATCAATAATAATAATAATACTCTTTGAAGTTACATTATTTCAACACTCCCCCTTAACAAGAAGGGTATTCTTCAGCAACATCATGTGAGAGAGAGAGGACAACATCATCAACAACATCAGGTGGGAGGACAACATCATCAATATCATCTTGGCTGACGTATCTATAAATCATCAGAAGTTTTCTTTATCGGCAACATCATCATTCACAAAGGAATGCCATCATCATCTGCATCAATATGTATCAGTATAAAAAAATGATACCTCATCACAGCACTAGGCTGGCCCATCACAGTACTAGACTGGCTCTATGTCACAACTGTTAAGCTGGTAGCTCAGTGCAAGTCACATCTTTCTTTACGTCTAACAACTAGGTCAGAAGCAAGGTATACATCATCTTGCTTTACGTCTAACAACTGGTTCAGAAGCAAGGAACACATCATCTTGCTTTACGTCTAACAACTAGGTCAGAAGCAAGGTATACATCATCTTGCTTTACGTCTAACAACTGGGTTAGAAGCAAGGAACACATCATCTTGCTTTACTTCTAACAACTAGGTTAGAAGCAAGGAACACATCATCTTCTTGCTTTATGTCTAAGAGCGAGGTCAGAAGCAAGGAATCATCTTGCTTTACGTCTAACAACGAGGTTAGAAGCAAGGAACACACATCATCTTGCTTTACATCTAACAATGAGGTCAGAAGCAAGGAATCATCTTGATTTACATCTAACAAAACACACACATCATCTTGCTTTACATCTAACAGCGAGGTCAGAAGCAAGGAATCATCTTGCTTTACGTCTAACAGTGAGGTCAGAAGCAAGGAACACACACATCATCTTGCTTTACATCTAATAGTGAGGTCAGAAGCAAGGAATCATCTTGCTTTACGTCTAACAATGAGGTCAGAAGCAAGGAATCATATATACTCCCCCTTTCAGGGAGGGTCCTTTCGGACTATACCAAGCTTATCTCGAAAGTGTTCAAACTTTACATGAGATAGAGGTTTGGTCAACACATCAGCAACCTGTTCATCCGTGCTAACATACAGGAGCTTCAAGGCTCCTCTCTGCACCATGCCACAGATGTAATGATAGCGAATCTCTATGTGCTTCAACTTGTCATGGAATACAGGATTCTCCGTCATCTTTATGCAGCTCTGGTTGTCACATAGGATCGTGGTTGCTTCCATCTCTAGGTCAAATAGACTGGTTAGCAATTTTCGAAGCCATGTAGCTTCGTAGCTAGCAGAACATGTGGCAATGTACTCTGCTTCTGCTGTGCTGAGAGCAATACTAGATTGCTTCCTACTCTGCCACGAGATCATGGTTGATCCCAAACTGAAACAACATCGAGAAGTGCTTTTTCTATCAACAACGCTTCCTGCCCAATCTGAATCAGTGTATCCACTCAATATGAAATTATGATCTCTGTCATAACTGAGACCATAATCTATCGTACCTTTAAGGTACCTCATCACATGTTTTGCTGCCACTAGGTGAACACGTCTGGGCTCTACCAGAAACCGACTCAAGGTGTTCACGAAAAAACAAATTTCTGGTCTGGTGTTCGTCAGGTACATCAGTGATCCAATAATTTGTCTGTACAGTGTGGCATCAATCAAATCTGACAAAGTATCTACCAACAGCTTTAGCTTCGCTTCCATGGGTGTATTCATGGGTTTTCATTCCAGCATGTCAAATCTCTTTAAGATCTCGACCATGTACTTCCCTTGGTTAAGGAAGATCCTCTCTGGACGCCGCCATACCTCAAGACCTAAGAAATAATGCATTAGGCCAAGGTCTTTCATTTCAAATTCAGAGGCAAGTCTCCTTTTACATTCAACGATGAACTTTTCTTCTCCAGTTAAGAATAAGTCATCCACATATAACAGTAAGATTACTGGCTCATTATCCATAATTTTGAAGTAGAGATTTGAGTCTGCTTTACTCTTGGTAAAGCCTAAGCTCATCAATAAACTATCTATATGACCATACCAAGCTTTATGAGCTTGCTTCAATCCGTATAAGGATTTCTTCAATCTATAGACATGAGACTTCCTGTCTTCAACCTCAAATCCTTGAGGTTGCTCTATATACACTTCCTCTTCGATGACATTGTTTAGGAAAGCTATCTTCACATCCATCTGGTGCAACTTCCACTTCATCTTAGCTGCAAGAGCTATGATGGTCCTGATCAAAGTGTATCTGGCCACAGGAGCGAATGTCTCTTCATAGTCAATTCCTTCCTTTTGGGAAAATCCACGAGCGACAAATCTTGCTTTATATTTCTCAATACTTCCATCAGCAGTATGTTTTATTTTGAAGAGCCATTTTGATGATACCCCATCCTTACCTTTTGGTCTGGGAACAATTTCCCATACATTGTTCTTTATTATGGATTGGTATTCCTCTATCATGGCATCTGCCCATTCCTTCTTTTGAATGGCTTCTTCAAAGAAGGTAGGCTCCTCATCTAGGAGATCACACATCAAAGCCATGTAACTGGAGAATGTCTTTGGTCTTATAAACATTTCTTTCGGGGTCTTCTTGGATGACACATAAGGGATCATATGGTCCTTGATTGAATCTGCAATGATTCTTTTGGCCCTTATTGTGTCATTTTGATGCTTTGCTTTTTCTGCAGCATCTTCGGATTCTGGTAATTCTTCCTTGACAAATATTGCTAGGTCATTCTCTTTAGGAATGAGGCCAATCCTATACTTCCAGGCACAAAAGTTTTCCACTCCTTCTAACTTGTCAACAAGCTTAATGCTTCCAGACATCTTTACTTGGAGCTAGGAAAAATGACCAAAAAATGAAATTGCTCAAAATCAAAATTTGAACTTACCAGGAGATGTGCTTGGCTGAGGCGAGCTGCCTGGTGTGTTTGGATCTGAGAAAATCCAACTTTTTCCCCTTCAAATTTGATCTACGAATTTCTGGAATGGTGCTTTTGGTACTTCTGGTACTCTGGTACTTCTGGTATTGTTTTTTTGGTACTTCTGGTATTTTTGTGAAACTAGGGTTTCACTTTCCGGGAGATCTAGCCACTGGAAAGGTGCGCTGAAGGTGCCCAAATTATCCTTGGGGGAGGGCACAACTTTCTAGGTGGTTTTGGAGCTGAAAATATTCACTTTTGAAAAACCCTAATTTGCAGGTACTGCAATAGTGACGTTTTTCTCTTGCGAAATATGCTTCCTTCAGGTTGGCTCTGATACCATGTTAATGTTTATACCATTATTATAGTTATTTGAATTTCAGTAGATAACAACAACATAAGAAAAAGATCACTGAGAAATACACATTCACAAGAGACACAACATTTATCCTAGGAAACCCTCTAGGGGAAGAAAACCCAGCAAAACTTCCTTAATATAAATAGCCAATACAATGTCAAGAGATCTCTATGCTAAAATAGAAAGTCCTCTCCAAGATATGCGCCACTCTGTCTCTCCTTTGCCGGTAACAGATCATAACTTGTCTCTCAAACTGAGCAAGTGAGTTGTGATCAAATGAGGCGCTAGCCTCCTTTATTTATACAAGTTCTTATTGGTTGTGGAGCCTCATTATCTTCCTGATTTATAGGCCTTTTACTTTCAGCCGTGTTTATACCCCATGAAGTATTTACACCCCAAAAGTATGTACACTATTCCACGCGGGGGAGTGCAGAGGGGGGGTACCCCCTCTGCGGGGTTTGAGGGGCCTATCCCCCCGGCTGGGGGGTCTGGGGGCAAGCGGGGGTTTGGGGGCGAAGCCCCCGAAGCAAAAATTGCCTTGTAAAAGTATATTGTAATTTCATTGTAAATTTGGACCATTCATTATAAGGTCGCAGATCTAACGGTAGAGATTATGTTAGGGTTTTTTTCCCTAGAAGGAAACCCTCTTTTATGAGGGAAATGTATCGCGGCTATGGATTGTGGTGAATATTGTATTCTGAGAGAGGAGACTGTGAGAGAAAGAAGAGGAAGTTACAATGGGTTTTGCTGTAGGTTGTATCCCTTCATTTGATGGATAATAATAAAGGAAGGACCTGACAATTTCTCTGGTGGACGTAGCCCACACTGGGTGAACCACGTAAATCTGTGTCTCTCTTGTATTGTGTGTCTTCTGTGTTTTGTTTTTGCATTTGTTTTATTTTATTGCTCCGCAGTCCTGTTTTTCTAACAAATGGTATCAGTGCATAAGGTAATTCGCAGGAAAAGAGGGTTCCTGGTTCGAGTGGGAGCAATGTCGGAAGATGGAAAGTTTAGGGTCGAGAAATTTAATGGCCAAAACTAACAGTTATGGAAGATGTAGATGGAAGACTATTTATATCAGAATGATCTATTCCTACCATTGAGCGGAGTAGAAAAGAAGCCGACGACCATGAAGGACGAATAATGGGAGATTCTTGACAGAAAGGCTCTAGGAACGATATGGCTGAGCCTGGCAGCATCGGTGGCTTTCAATATTTCGAAAGAAAAGACAACGAAGGGTTTGATGGACGTGTTGGACAAATTGTATGAAAAACCCTCGGCGTCGAATAAGGTATTTCTAATGAAGAGATTATTTAATATGAAGATGTCAGAAGGTGGGTCTGTTGCAAATCATTTAAATGAATTTAATATGGTTACTAATCAACTAAGTTCTGTAAAAG
>ML779279.1:2401247-2414217 GCA_009831015.1 Picea engelmannii | reverse complement strand
GTTTATGGAGGAATTGGGAAAGAAGCAGGAGAACAACAAGTTGTACTGTGACAGTCAGAGTGCCATTCACCTTGCAAAGAACTCAGCCTTCCATTCGAATACTAAGCATATACATTTGAGGTACCACTTCATACGATCCACCTTGGAATATGGACAATTGAAGCTGGAAAAGATACACACTATCCAGAGTCCTGCAGACATGTTAACAAAGGGAGTAACCAGGGAGAAACTGAGTTCTTGCTCAGTTTCAGTTGGTCTTCAAGAATGAAGATGAAAATGAGAAATTTTCCAGGTCCAAGAAGGTTCAGAGTCCAACATATACAACAGTGGTGGAGTTGTTGAGATCCGTCTCCAAGTGGGAGATTATTGGTTGTGGAGCTTGATTATCTTCCTGATTTATAGGCCTTTTACTTTCAGCCGTGTTTATACCCCATGAAGTATTTACACCCCAGAAGTATGTACACTCTTCCATGCGGGGGAGTGCAGAGGGGGGGTACCCCCTCTGCGGGGTCCGGGGGGCCTATCCCCCCGGCTGGGGGGGTCTGGGGGCAAGCGGGCCCCCAACGGGGGTTTGGGGGTGAAGCCCCCGAAGAAAAAATTGCCTTGTAAAAGTATATTGTAATTTCATTGTAAATCTGGACCATTCATTATAAGGTCGCAGATCTAACGGTAGAGATTATGTCAGGGTTTTTTTCCCTAGAAGGCAACCCTCTTTTATGAGGGAAATGTATTGCGACTATGGATTGTGGTGAATATTGTATTATGAGAGAGGAGACTATGAGAGAAAGAAGAGGAAGTTACAACGGGTTTTGATGTAGGTTGTATCCCTTCATTTGCTGGATAATAATAAAGGAAGGACCTGGAAATTTCTCTGGTGGACGTAGCCCACACTGGGTGAACCACGTAAATCTTTGTCTCTCTTGTATTGTGTGTCTTCTGTGTTTTGTTTCTGTATTTGTTTTATTTTATTGCTCCGCAGTCCTGTTTTTCTAATGGTTCTGGCACGTGTGAAGTGTCTCTTCACTGGCAGGGCCGACTTCTCAATATGGGTGGGTAAACCCACCTTTATTATATTTCTGGGTCTCTTAATTAACTTCTGGGGCCGACTTCTTATTCTGCTTATTACAATTGTCTTTTGACCAATCCAAAAAAGGGGATTTGGTCCTATTACAATATCCGACATGATCAATCCACAATGGGGATTTGATCCTATGAATAAAATATCAATAATAATAAGAATACTCTTTGCAGTTACATTATTTCAACAACTGCAAGACAATACACATGGATCCATCACCTTTTAAACAATGGTAATGATAATACGAAAGGGATGCAAAACTTCAAAAGTGTGGATACACAGTGAGGGTACAATACAATAATCACAAAAACCGACTCTTGTTTTTATCTTACGGAGGAAACCCTCAAAATTATTCATATGGAATGAGTGAAACCGAACACATTCACCCACAAACATTTTCCAACAACCATACCACAATAATACCACCTTTTCTATAGGCACCATACAAACAAATACTTCAATTAGAATAGAATGCCAAATAATAATTTTAGTTGAAACACTTAAATTCCAACAGGAAGAAACCCAAATCGAATGTATCTTACAAGGCCAGAATGCCCACAAACAATCCATTGTAAACTTTGGAAAACAAACACATTCTGCATGCAAAATATAAGAGCCAACAAAACGATTTTACACGGTGTAGAGCTAACAATTCACGAATGAAGAGGTAAAAGACCATACATGTAAGAATATTGCTAAAACAATTAATAGAGCGCAATTGTTTTCCTCCAAGGCCAAGCACAATGGAGGCATTACTAACCAGAGCAACCAAAACAAGCACGAGGAAAATAATGAAGGTGGTGGCTTCGAGGTGGGGTAAGAACGATGTGCAGTAAATGCACATCGCTTTCCCTCTTTTCACATTAAATTCCATCAACCATAAATGGAGCACACTTAGCCTCTAATGCCTTATTCCAAACATATGATATCAACCAACAAAACATATCATTTCCATATTCGAAATCGAATCGGGCCTCCCCTTGGATTATTTCAACTATTATATGCCCATTTAATACTTAGCACCCAAAATAACATGTCCCACATTCCTTGCTAGTGGAGTATTACAATTACACATAATAATCAATCATCCATATATATAACAAATATGCCATAAGTTGCATGTGGTTGGTACTTGGAGTTTGAATAATATATCAAAATCTAGGTGTAGCAAGAATAAAATAAAATGTTTATTAAAACATTTTCTCCCTTTTAAAATCAAATTGCTAGCACACACATTATCTATCAATTGCACATGGAAACATGTTAGGATTTCCATCCTTTTTCTCAAACCGTGAAATATTTCTCGTAAGGTAATCATGAGCACAATAAGAGGAGCACTTTCTATCATTATTTTTCTAAAGGGGTCCCACCTATTCAGTATTATTTAAAATATATAAGTAATAATGCATTGCAACCCATTTGCAGGCATGAGTTTTATGTTGTGCTTTAAGGCATCAACAAACTAGAGAATCCATAGGGAAATCTCTTCTCAACATATTTATAACTTATAATGCTTGGTTCCGTAGACCAATAGAAGTAGGTGATTGAAACTGCTAAAAATAAGCCATGCAACAGGGGGAAAATGATGGTTTAAGGGAAATGATGAGATGGGACTTCGGGGAATAACTTATGGAAAGTGAGAGGTATGAGGGGAATTGATCCTGTATGCATAGCAAACAATAAGGCTCATAACTGATAACACTTTAAAATTTCAAGGAGAATGCTTCTGATATGCTCTTGAATATCGAGATGGAGGGAAGAAAGGGATAGAAGAAACATGGAAGAAAACAAAGATAACTTTACTACAACAATATTGAAAGAAAAAAACTATTCCATCAGTGTCTCAAAAGGAAGATATCGTAATAGATGTTTCTATCTTATTTTCATTGATCAACAATACTTACATAATGACACCATTATGGAAAAATTGTTCCAGACTTTATTTCTAATGACCATGCAAAACAAACAACAGAAAATAAAAACTCAATAAATCAAAGTGAGAACCATTGGTACTGTAAGAAAACAATCACTCATCCATGTCCTTAAGAAGGTACAAATTTGTGCCAAGGATAGAAGTGACTTTGAAAGGACCTAGCCATAACCTTTGGAATTTAGAATGTCTCTCTCTCTCTCAGCATGAGATGAGTCTCATAGTAATACTTTGTCATCAATATTAAATTCAACAACCTTTGCTCGTTTGTTAAAATAATTCTTCACTATTTGTTGCCTCCTTTTCATATTTTCCAAGGAAAAATTCCTTTGTTCTTCTAGGGCTAGCAATGTATTTATCCTCTGGGAAACATTAGAAGAATTTAATTCTTCCATCTATAACATCAACTGTAAGGAAGAAAAATCTATCCCAATAGGTAGAATATCCTCTTGGTCGTATACGAGATGAAATGGAGTAAATCCTGTACTTGCTTTGGTGGTTGTACGGTATGCTCAAAGAGCATAAGTTAGAAGTGTGTGCCACTAGCGAGGTTTTTCTTCTATGATTCTCTTTATAATCCTAACCATATTATTGTTAGTGGAATCTTCTTGTCCATTTCCCTAAGGGTAATAAGAATATGAAGTGAAATGCTTGACACCTATTTTAGCCATAAATTGGGTCAATTTTGTCGAAATGAAGCCTGGACCATTTTCCGTAATGATTTCTAATGGAAGCCCAAATCTGGAAAATATATTAGACTCTAGAAAAGAAATTACTTGTTCATATTGCACATGTCTAAGAGGGACAACCTCAGTCCACTTAGTAAAGTAATTAATGGCTATCAAAATAAATATATGCTCTGCAGAGGATGAAGGATTGATTGGACCAATAAAGTCTAGAACCCACTTAGAAAAAGGGAAATCCGGAAGGACAGGCTATAAATGCATGGAAGAAAGACATTCTTTACCAACGATTTTTTGGCATTTATCATAGGCCCTTACAAATTTATAGGAATCACAAAAGATCAAATGCCAGTAATAACCATTTCTTATGATCTTAAAAGAAGTATCTTTAGCATAAAAATGTCCATCAATATGAATGAAAAATGTTGATGATCCATGGATCTAGTGTAATAATTTATGTGCTTCCTCATCATTTACACATCGGAGCAACAAACCATCAACATATCTCCTAAACAAGGAGTCTCCTAAAATGATTTACTTAGAATCTTCAAGGCAAAGTCTCCTTCTCTGATGAATATCCAACTCATTTGGGCACCTTTGATACTGCAAATAATACATCAGATTTTTATACCAAGGATGCTTAGATATAGAGAGATTTTTATTTTCAATATAAAGTAGCACTGAAAGAGGGTTATCTTGATCGTAAAGTTATTCACTTGGTTTAGGATGTTGAGCTAAGTGAAGGGATAAGTCTCATCCCTTGATTGTCTTTGAAGTCATAATTGTTAAATCATGCTCCTGAATTTTGGCAAGCCAATGTGCAAGTTTTCCTGAAAGGTAAGTTTTTGAAAGTAGAAACTTGATAGAAGGAAAAGGAACTTTTACCTGTGTATGTTTGCCCAAAATAAAATGGTGAAAATTTTCTATAGCTTTGACAAGAATGAAAGCATGTTTCTCAATATAAGAATATTTGATCTCATCATCTGATAGAGTTTGACTCATGTAAGCTACATGTTTTTCATTGTTTTGGTCATCACATTGTAAGAGAATAACATAAATTACTTCCTCAATGGCATTGGTATATATGATAAAGTCTTTTTCAAAATTCGGTTTCTCCAAAACTAATGCATAACTGATTTCCTTCTTAATACTATGGAAATCATTCTCGACATCATATTTCCAAGAAAAATAACGATATTTCTTTAAAAGATTATGTATTGGTTTAACCATGACAGAAAAATCAGGAACAAATCTACGAACAAAATTAATAATGCCCATGAAAGCTTGAAATTATTTCTTGGAGGTGGGGGTAGGAAGGTTTAGAATGGCAATAAACCTCTTGGGGTCTATACTTATTCCTGAATCAGAAAAAATGTGACCGAGAAGGTTACCCTTCGTGACACCGAAAATAGATTTTGAAGGATTTAAAGAAACGCCAAATTTTTTGCATCTCATGAGAACTTTTCTAAGATGACCGAAAAGATCCAACCGGTTTTTAGAATAAACAGTGAAATCATCAAGATAAACTTGGATAATCTTACCGATTAGATCGTCAAAATATATCTACATATATCTTTGAAAGATGACACCTGCATTAGATAAGCCAACTGACATACATCCATAAGCAAATGTGCCCCAGCGTGTGGTAAATGTGGTTTTACATCTATCAGTCCTTTTTACCTTGATTTGATTATATCCAGAAAAATTGTCAAGGACATCATTTGAAACCCTGCAAACTGTTGTAAAATCATTTCCATATTAAGAAGAGAAAAATGGTAATTTATACTTGCCCTATTTAATCCATGGAAATTGAAACATAATTTGATCTGACCAGTAGTTTTCCGATCAGGGACCATATTTGAAACCCATTCAGAATACTAAACTGGAAATATTATATGAGCTTTCAATACTTTTTCCAATTCTTTCCTAATAGTGGCTTCAAGCGTAGGATTACTAGGCATTTTCCTTTTCCTAACTGTTTTTTCCCCTTCCTTGATAGGAATGGCATGTTGTATGAGAGTAGGGTCAAAACCACGAAGATCCTCATATGATCAGGAAAAAACATCTTGAAACTCATGGAGTAATTCCGTGAATTTCTCTTTCTATTCATGAGAACATTGGGAAACTAATTTAATGATCTTTGGAGATTCAGATGTCCCGATATTCAAGGAAATAGTATCACCAATGTTTTTTTTCGACTCCTCTTTCTTATGTGTTTCTTTGTTTCCTACATCACTTGACGAAAATCAACTTTCGAGAGGAGTCAAGTCTTTAGGAAATTTGTCATCCTTAACAAAGACAATTTCTTTGGGATTAAAAGGTTCATTTTGTATGAAAGCGCAAATGCCTTCGTCACTTGGGAAAACCTACCATGATTCTACGTTTTTAGGAAGGTGAGGATGATATAGATATTGAAACGTGCAATTGTTGGAGATACTTCACACACACCTAGGAATTATTTTTCCTAAGTTTTTCCCTATGTTTACTAGTCATTATTCAGTCTCCTATAGTCTAGGGAGAATATTCCTCTAGCAGAATATTCTCTTCAGTTCACACTTCAGTTTGATCAGTTGAGTGGAGTCTATATGCCACATTGGGATCATCACCATGCAACATTGGGATCATCACCAACTAATGATATTTTTCCTTGGGATCATCACTATTCTATCACATTACTCATGATTCCATAATCTCCTCCTCACTTCACTTTGTTTCAGTCAGTTAACTGAAGACTGAGAGACTAGTTAACTCAGACTAGGTGGTAGTTCACTCCTGTAACTACCTGAGAGACTAGACTAGGTGGTAGCTAACTCCTGTAACTGTTTGTGTGTGTCGATATCACTCTAGAACACCACTATGGTGCATTGGCTTCTCCTCTAGTGCACATTAGTTGAGTTATACATAGTATATCATGTGCAAATTATCATTCATTCATTTTGATTAATATAATTCTTCGATTCTTTCTCTCATGTTTCTCTCCCTTCTTATTTCTCTGCAAACAGTGTATATATTTTTGCTAGATATATATTATCTTTTCAGTTTCATCCACATTTACATGGTATCAGAGTGATTGATTGCTAGGAAAAATACACACCAGATTCTTTTTGTAGGTACCGAATATTGAAGACAATGGGAAAAATGGAATTTCCAAAAGAATTCATTCTTACACCATACAATTTATTTACATGGAAGTAGAATATGATAGTACATATTTGAATTAGAGGATTATACAGGTTAACCATGAACACAGAGACCAAACCCACGTCAACCATAGAAAAATCCAAGTATCTGAATCGAATGGATGAAGCGTTTGGAACTATTTGCAGTCTCATTTCTCCTGAACTCCTCTTTCACATATCCTCTTGTAAAAACCCCAATGAAGCCTGGACCACCATGGAAGGTATTTTTGGAAAACGGGAAGAGATGAGGGGACACATGCTCAAGGTGGAATTTCTCACATTGGATCCAAAAACCTTCAAAAATATCCAAGATTTCTTTACCAAATATAAGGATTTGTTGTCACAACTCAAGGCTTGCGGGGTTGATAAATATAAGGAGGAGAAACAAATGGTTCTTACCATTCTCTCCAAACTTGGTCTGGAATACTCAGTGTTTGTATCGACATTTCATTCAGTTAGGCTCGCCTCTGGATCCACCTAGACTATTCTATCTCTTGAGGCCTTTATCGAGTCTCTGACATAAGAGAAAATCAAGCTCATCAATATGGGAAAAATCAAAGGCCCAAAGGCGCATGCATTTATTGTGAAAGATGGTAGTGGTAATCAAAATCACAAATATAAAGACAAAGACAAAAGGAAATCACATGCAAATCCAAAGAAGGAAGGGTATTGAAAACCCTTCAACGATGCCTCTGGATCCAAAGGTGGAAAGGGAAAAAAAGGGGAGAAATGCACTTACTTCCATAAAATATTCCATACATATTCCACATGTATGAAGAAATAGATAGATCAAATGGCCCAAATACTTCAAAAAAATAACCTTGGATATTTCATCCCCAAGGGTGCCAAGAAGAAGATTCCAGAAGATCAAAATCCCAAGAAAGGTAATTCTAGCCATGCCTTGATTTCCATCCACTCCTCTCCCAATGCTTGGATTGTAGATTCAGGAGCATCATACCACATGAATAAACAAAATAAGTCTACTGTTCATTGGATGCATGAAAAGGTCCTCCTATTCTGATGGGGGACAACTCTCAGGTCGAGGTCACTGGAAAAGGAAGAATTGAACTCACAAACGAAAGCTTCGAGAATGTGCTACATATTCCCAAACTTTTCGTCAATATTATCTCCGTGTATTAAATGAAAAACTCGGGCACTGGAAAGAGAGTTATATTCACACCTGATGCGGTGTATATATATGACATGCAAACCAATTCCATGGCTGCTACCATTGAGGTAAATCATCAATCCAGACTCTACACATTTTCTAAATTTAATGAACCAAATTTTGCATTACTACTTACCCATGTTGATGAAAGAAGTAGGATATGGCACAAAAGGTTGAGGAATTTAAATTTTAGATATATGAAACATCGTAGAAGGTAAGGAATGGTTCATGGTCTAAGTGACATCCACTTCACCAAAGGAATTTATGAGGGATGTGTTCTTGGAAAACACCCTCAAGATAAATTCTATAAAGGAAAGACTCAGAAGGTTTCCTTTCCTTTAGATCTGATCCATAGTGACCTCATGGGGCCTTTTATGCATCCATCAATCAATAAAGAAATGTACGTGCTCGTTTTTGTTGATGATTTCTCATGCTTCACATAGATTTTATTTCTCAGGAAAAAATCAGAGGTCTTTCAACACCTAAAATATTTCAAAGCCCTTGTTAAAACACAGTCAGGAAAGAAGATCAAAGCCCTTTGAACATATAACGAGGGGGAGTATGTCAACCATGAGATAAAAACATCTTTGTCTTGAGGTTGGGATTTATTTGCAACATACGGTTCCTTATACTCCACAACAAAACGGAGTTGCTGAGTGAAAAAATAGATCTTTGAAAGAGATGGCATATTGCATGCTACATGCAAAGTCACTTCCATAGAGATTATGGGATGAAGCACTTAATTGTGCAAAATACATCCAAAACAGATCTCCCCATAGATATGTCAAGGATAATACCTCCTACAAGGCTTGGAGTGGCCTCAAATTGGAAGTGACCCACTTTCATATATTCGGTTCTCATGCATGGTCCAGGATTCCCTCTTAGAAGAGGAAGGCACTTGATCCACATAAAATCGAGTGTATCTTTGTTGGGTACCATGATGATGTGAAGGGATACATACTCATTGATATTTCCTTGGAATGACTCATCATAGAGCAGAGTTTCCAATTCGAGGAAAGTGTCTCACATGTACCTCAGCAGCTGAATGCAAACACTTTTGTTCTTCCACATGTTAGAGATGATGAACATGCACACGCCGACTCTTCTTCATATGAGAGATCTGATTCATAGAATTCAGAGGATTCCTATGATTCAGATATTGAGTCAGTATAGTTAGATGCAGAGTCAGTGCATGTAGATGCAGTTGCAGAGCCAGAGCTGAGGACCAAGTGGCCCAAGACTACTCTTTAGGATGCAAGATATCTTGTTGGGGATCCAGTGGATACCAGGAGGACTCGATCTGATTTCTAGGAGCCTCCTCTTGCACTCACTGCCACTGAACCGATGCCACCCAGACATATTTTCTTAGTTGAGTCTTAATATCCACAGTCCTATGGTGAGTTTGCTAGAAATTGCTTTTGGGAATCTGCCATGCAGGGGGAGTACAAATCCCTCATTGAGAACCAGACTTGGGATATGGTTCCCCTTCCTTCAGGAAGGAAACTTGTAAGGTGAAGATGGGTCTACAAGGCCAAGAGCGCAACATATAGACATGTTAGTAGATACAAAGCCATGATAGTTTCCAAAGGCTTTCAGTAGGTGCACAACATTGACTATCATGAGACCTTCGCTCCAGTAGTGTTGTGGGTGGGAAATCCCTCCTACGGACTAGCACTAAGGGTTTTATCATGCATGCAGAAAATGACCATTTAAAGGCCTCTACTTTTTTCTATTCTCCCAACACAAAACCTCACATTCATGCAATACAAAGGTGCAAACAAGATTAGGTAACTCTACCTTAAATCCTTTGTTTGATGTCGATCCCTTCGATTTCACTCGCTCCTTGAGGGGGAATTGTTTTTTAAAATGCACCTCATTTTCTCAAAATTTCAAGCTAAAAATAAGTTAAAAAAGCTAAGAAACAGAAGAAATATTTTAATGAAAAGGCAAGCTATCTTGGAGTCCAAACTAGGCTAAAACTGCTATGACAGAGACTATAATCAGAAAAGAAAATCCCTGAAAAAATAACTCTTGACAGGAAGGAGGATGACTACCTCTTCAAAAACAATTCTAGACAGACACACGATTGTCACTTCAACAACCAGCGTATGCATGTGGGCTATCCAAGGGCAGGGCACGTATGCACGTGGGATATCCAATGGTAGGGTGCGTATGCACACGTTCAGGCCCACTACAAGTCGTGTGTGCCTCTGTTTCTCCTCAAAAACGAAATACAAGCAGCTAAGCTCAGGCATGGAGTATTGGTATTGAAAATCAGAACCCCTTAAAGGTGCAAAAACTTACTTTGACAAAGAAGAGGAAATAAAAATTTAGCAAAACAAAGCTAACCTGAGGTCTTACCAAACTACCGATTGGACACAGAGACCAAGAAAGGATCCAGAAGACCCCTGAGAAGGATCACTTCTGACAGGGGAGAGGATGACTGCCTCATCCTAAGAAGGATTTTTTGGATTTTCAGACACACAACTAACACTTTAGCAACATGCGTACATACGCAGGATGACTAAAGGTAGAGCACATCCACACGCGGGCTTCCCTTCTACAGGGCACATATGACTTTGAGTTTTTCAAAAATAGAAAAAGAAACAGTCTAGTAAGAAAGGCAGGGAGTACTTGTATTGAGAACCAGAATCCTTGAACACTCAGATTCTTGCAGAAACTCAAAAAAGGGAGTAAAACCAATTTCAAAATACCCAATAAAAAATCCCCAAAGAACCCTAGAGAGTCCCCAGTATGGTTTCCAATTCTGTTGTGGGTGGGAAATCCCTCCTACGGACTAGCACTAAGAGTTTTATCATGCATGCAGAAAATGACCATTTAAAGGCCTCTACTTTTTTCTATTCTCCCAACACAAAACCCCACATTCATACAATACAAATGTGCAAACAAGATTAGGTAACTCTACCTTAAATCCTTCGTTTGATGTCGATCCCTTCGCTTTCACTCGCTCCTTGACTACAAGATTCCTCCCAAAGCTGACCTGCATTCACACATGGATAAACAGAGAGCTGCAAACATGCATTTCATATACCAATTGTTGCGTTAGATGTGACAATATCATAAAATAAATACACAATTTGAACACATGATATGGTGGGACGAAAAAAGTATTCCTTTTTGTATTAATCTTCACAAGATTAAACTTTACAATATGTGGTCAGCACTGCTCCTCGAATCTGGTCCTAGGCTCCTCTTCCACTGTGCTCCAACTGCTTCTGTATATGCTTCTCTTCACACAATAGTTTCAAAAGGTTGAGGCAAAGGGAATGCTAATTCAGGTAGAGTTTCTTTACTATGTTTTTCCTCCTTTCAAATGGGACCCCTAACCCTTCTTTTATAGGCTAGAAGAAGCTAGGTATTTAGTCGAGTGACTGGCCATGCATGGTCGAAAGGTTTAGTTAACTTACCCAAAACTGTGTGTTCCGTCAACAACTTTCCATTTTTCGTGATTTTGTAGGTACACGCGGGTTGAAATGGGCTAGCTAGCATGTACATGTGGGTTGTAGTGGGTCAGCTAGAGTGTACATGTAGGCTGTAGTGGGTCAGCTAGCGTTTGCCCTTAAAAAAGGTGTTTTTAAGGAGAGTTGTTCAATACTAGCTTGGGAAAGAAGGAATATGAGATGGTCGGATGCCAGGTAAGCATGTATGGTGCAAATTAGGGTTATAACAAGTAGCGAAGATGGATTCCATACATTTGGCACTTGCCATTGTGGAAACCAAGGGATGTAAAGTCCATCAGATGGATGTGAAAAATGCATTTCTTCATTGAGATCTCTTTGAGGAGATCTATATGGAGCAGCCCCAGGGATTTGTGCATGATTCATATTTGGTATGTCAACTGAAGAAGTACATTTATGGCCTCAAGAAGGCACCAAGGGCATGGTATGAAAATATGGTATCCTCCCTGTTGTCACAGAACTTTGTACATTGTAATTCAGACCTGAATGTTTACATGCTCAAGACGACTGATTCACTTCTACTCCTAGTTCTGTATGTTGATGATTTGTTGATTACCGATAGCTCTACTTCAATGATTGTTGTATTTAAGAGGACTCTGCATGACAGGTTCTTGATGACAGACATGGGTCCACTACATTTCTTCCCTGGACTCGATATCAGTCAGGATGCATCAGGAATCAAACTATCTCAGGCCAAGTATGCACGATATCTCCTCGAGAGATTTCATATGACAAACTGCAAGTCTACCTCAACTCCTTTCCTATCAGGATTCAGACTTGAGGATGGCGTGGACACTCCACTCGTGGAAAACACACTGTACATATAACTAGTGGGGGAGCTTGCTGTATCTCACACATTCCAGACCAGACCTATCTTATGCAGTTGGAGTATTATTCAGGTTCATGCAGGAGCCACATGAGCTACATTGGAAGGCTTCAAAGCATATCCTTCGATACATACAAGGAACCATCATCTTTGGGATTCACTATACAGTAGACTCTACATTGGACCTCATCGATTTCACTAATTCTGAATGGGATGGTGATAGCATTGATCGCAAGTCCACATCTGGTTACTCACTTAGTCTTGGTTTCAGACCTATCTGTTGGTTGAGCAAGAAACATGCTACTATTTCCCTATCTTCAACCGAGGAAGAGTACAGAGGGGTAGTTAACATAACCATTAAGGCTATGTGGCTACAACATTTTCTCACTAAGTTGGGAATTTTATTTCATCGGTCGATCGTCATCTGGTGTGGCTACCACAACACTATGAAGTTCTGCAGAGATCCAGTTCATAGGCAGTGGACCAAGCATGTCCAGATCCACATGCACTACATCTGGGAATTAGTACACAAGGGGATCATCGACTTGCATTTCTGTCCTTTAGTAGAACATACTGCCAACATCTTCACCAAGACCTTCACTGATCAAAAGTTCCATTCTCTACGCG
>ML779279.1:2375112-2401238 GCA_009831015.1 Picea engelmannii | reverse complement strand
TTTTTAGTTTATATTTTTTATTTGAGTACCTAACATGGCCTCGTTGTCGGGACCCATTCTTTATTTTCACCATAGTGATGTTCAAGGGGGGTGTTGGAGATACTTCACACACACCTAGGAATGATTTTTACGAAGGTTTTACTTATGTTTACTATTCATTATTCAGTCTCCTATAGTATAGGGAGAATATTAATCTAGGAGAATATTCTCTTTAGTTCACACTTTAGTTTGATCAGTTGAGTGGAGTCTAGATTCCACATTGGGATCATCACCATGCATCATTGGGATCAACACTGGGTAATGTGAATTGTCCTTTGGATCATAACCATACTATCACATTACTCATGATTCCTTGATATCCTCCTCACTTCAATATGTTTCAGTCAATTAATTGAATACTGAGAGACTAGTTAACTCATACTAGGTAGCATTTCACTCTCGTAAATTCCTAAGAGACTAGACTAGGTGGAAGTTAGCTTTCGTAGCTGCTAGTGTGTGTCTAGATCACTCTAGACCACCACTATGGTGTATTGGTTTCTCCTCCAGTGCGCATTAGTTGAGTTATACATAGTATCTCATGTGTAAATTATCATTCATTCATTTTCGTTAATAAAATTCTTCCATTCTTTCTCTCTTTTTTCTCTCCTTTCTCTTTTCTTTGAAAACTGTGTATGTATTTTTGCTAGCTAGATCTTGTTTGTGCAAGTTCATCCACATTTACAACAATTAGGTATTTTAGGTAAAAATTGTCGAGTAGTAGAAGCTGAAAAAACAATTAATCTATTAGCCATTGAATTAAGTTCCCTCTTAACATGAGTGATGTTAAATGATAACAAATTTGAAATCAACATCCAAACAGCTTGGGTATAATGTTGAAGTAACTTATTGTTTGGTACATAAATATTTCATACAAGATTCACAACAAGTTCAGAATCACAAAATACTGTAAGGTGGCCACAACCAAGGTTATATGTATTTTAAATGCCCAACAATAAAGCCTCAAACTCAACAACATTGTTTGTACAAGAAAATTCCAACCTATAATAGAAATTGTGAATTTTTCCTATAGGGGAACATAGAATGATGTCGGCTCCATTACCTTCATTTGAAAATGATCCATCAAAATGCATGTGCCACATGGCATCATCAAAATCAATTGGTTCAAGTATAATGCCACCTTCATTAACAAAGATAGAGTACACTCCCAAATCTTCTTCGAGATAATTTACATTGGGTTGGGGAACGCTCTCTATATAGGGTGAAATTATTTCTTCCCTAAGAACTATAATGCTCTTTCTGTTTTGAGGGACGAAAAAATGTGTACCATTTAGTGAAATATATTCACCAGTTAAGGATTTACATTCCCTTCCAAAAATAATTTAGTAGTTACTCACTGGCATATCAATTACTTGGATATTGAGAGTTGTCCTTATCTTTGGATGCAGACACAAAACTAAGGTTACATCCTTGATTTCACCTATAGTTGATTATTGCAGATTATTATAAGAGAACATGCTTATAGAATTTTCATTGGTACAATATAAGTTAAGCTCTTCCATGATAATTTTAGACATCACACTTGGACCAGACCCGCCATCAATTAGGCAACAATGAACTATTTTATCCATGATTTTTACCGAGATATATAAAGGTTTTTTTTTTACAGGGTTCCTAGAATTATTTACACCTATCCTATTTATAGTTGAATCTTCTTCCTTTGACTCTTCAAATAAATTGGCTATGGTAGGAATCTTACCTTCCATAAAGTCCTTAAGATGATTTTGTTGTTCTGAGACGACAACCATGTCCAAAAGGGTAGCATCAGCTTTGATATTATCCAATTGGTCAAGGATATTGTACTTAGAAGAGGGAAGAGGAGAAGATCATCCTTGATTACTTGAAGTTATGACAATTTGTGTATCAACACCTTGAGAGGATGAACTTGGGGCAAAAGAAGTGCGAGGAAGATCAAATTTTCTCTTGGCAGTGTAAGATTTATTCCTAGTATTGACTACCATAACATCCTCTAGTTCATCCCAATCTAAAACAATGATCGTGGTATCAGGCCTTTTTCCAAAGATCTTATATCTAACATTTCTTTTAACTTTGCAGGTATTCTCATCATGATTTTCTTCACGGAATTTACACCAAGTGAAATTCATTATGGCCTTTGGATGAAAATTTATTTCATTAGTATTTCTAAAAGGTGCTAGGGAAGAAGAAGAAGCCCTGGGAGAAGAGGAAGAAGAAATTCCTTTTCGTTAGTATGCTATCATCCTGGTATTCATATCTTGCATGAGTTTTAGAATGGCAGACATGTATTTTTTCTTCACTAAGTCTCCCTTAGGAAAACTAGTTCTTTCAAGTTTCTCTTCATATTCTAGACAAGCCTAAACGATGGAACCAAGATTGTTGATAGCCTTTTCTTCAAGTCTACGACCATAAGGAGACGGTAAAGAAGTATAATAATGCATGAAAGAAACTTGATTTTGAGGACATATTAGTTTGGGGATTTGATTATATAGTTTGGTGAAACAAAGGTTAAAAGACTTAATGGTTTCATCATCCTTATAGGAAATATTGTTGTATTCCCTTAACTAATCAGTTGGACTCTTGAGCTGTCCATAAGTGGATTTGAACCAATAAACCAATTCTTCCCAATTTGAAACGATTTTGGGCAGGAGGTCAAAAAAATCTGCTACAACTTTCCCTTCAAGAGAATTGACAAATAGACACATGCAAGTGTCATTATTGTTATCCCCATTTTGTGGATAAATAAGGATATTATGTCTCAAGGCCCTCATGTTGGAGATATGGAGTGCTGAGAGAGTACATGACTAAAAGTATCCTTTTGCACAGTTGGAGACCCCTCTCACCACCACAGAGGTCGCATATTTTCATATGTCATCCACCACATCAACTGGATTTTGGAAGGCAATGGGACTTGCTCCAAGAGGTACAAGTCAATATTATGGTGAGAATCATTTCAATATTTAATCCATTTGAGTATCTTGTATCTCATATTTCTCTAGATTTCATGATATATGCTTGGACACTATGCCTTTTTCTCTGCTTCACCTTGGTGGTTGACATTGTTCCCTAGTAAGTGGTCTTCCTTGGGGATGGGTTTGCTACTAGGAACTCCCTTGAATAGCCATTATATCGTTCTTGACCATACTTACCACTTTCCATCACTATTCCCCCCATTTCCTTATCTCTTGGGATTTTAGGGTGTATTGACCCAATAAGGGGTTGTCCCTCTTTCTATGGGAAGAAGCGGATGAAGGCCCAGAGGGATTGATGTTGGGTAAAATACAAAATCCTTGTATGAACCTTCTAGATGCGTCACCTAGGGTCACTCAAGAAAACAATGAAACCCTTATCTTTGAGTAAAGGGGGAACCACAATGAAATATGATTTAAAATGCTTAAAAGGTTAGTTGAAGGATAGGAGGTCGCATCACGAGCTGACCTATCACGTCCATGAATATCTAGTGGTATGACATTACCATGATCTGGTCACCAATCTAGGGTAATGGCTCTCAGTTGCATGGATGAGAGAAAGGGGGTCTCATCACGAGCCAACCTTCTCATTTATACTGGGTGTTTGTGTGTGACATTTTCATTATCTGGACACCACACCAGGGCAATGACCTTCAAAATTTCCTTACTATTATGAAAGAGTAAAAGAATGGAAAATAATGGTCTTGGAAAAAGTGCATTGCAGACGAAGGTACCACACATCCTCTACAAATTCACCCATGAATGAGAAATTATGAGCTCTTGTATGTCATGAGCCCTATGCCCATTGAGTCTTGACCCTAACCAATTCAACCGATTTACATGGCTTATAGAGGGGTCTCTTGGGAACTCTCCTCGACCTAGGGAAATATCTACCCAATAGGAAACCTCGTCAACCCTCCCATATTCAAGCTTGACAAGTCGTAAAATGTCTTTGAGAAATTAGTTGTTTGATATAGTGATATTTGATGAACATGATTAGGTGGATCATTTATTGATTGGATTCACTTATCACGATGTTATGACTTGATATCCTTGGAGGGAGTGCTTTTTTGTCTTTGCAGGACCTAGTTGGTGGACCGTTTTGGAAGAACAAGCCTAGCTTAGGCTTCCATGGCACATAAATCCCATAGGTTGGATGCCAAGGGTCCACATGCTGGATCATAGGGATGAAGAAATAGAGACCTAGAATATGATGTGGAAGACTTATCCCAACCCTCACATGCCAAACGATTTTCTGAGAAGGGGAAACATTCCCTCTTTTTGAGCTTGACATCATGTTTGGGGGGTTAGGGCATGATGGTGAGGTGATATGCACTTGGATATTTTGAGGTGTTTGAGGCTTTGACCATGAAGGAAGAAATTTGGATGTTTGACACGTGGCTTTGGGAAGCCTTACTACCCTCCTACATCACCAATGACCTTCTCCTAGTGCCAAAACGTCCCCTAAAGGAGTGACGCCCATGTAAATTAGGATTTTATTTGTGCAAAAGTGAAATTTTGAATGAATTGTTTAATATTACTTTGGTAAGGGGGAAATATTAGGGTTGTTGACCCCTAGTATTGTGGTTTACCCCCAAATATGTGGACAAGTCACCTTGGTGACATTTTGTATAAATAAGAGATCATAAGATCTCATTATAATATAACTCTCCCTCTTGTGAGGGACTTGATCTAAAATTTTCTCTATTTTTGGCTATTTGTCTCTTTCATGCTCTTGTTTATGGCTATCTATTGATGAATGGTTGGTGGAAGTCTAGTGCTAGCCTTGGAAGTCTTGTCTTTTTCTCTTATGATGGATTGTCTTAGCATTTTCTTGGAATTGGTGTGGTCTTTCACTTTCATGCTATCATTTGTTTAAATTCAAGATTATGGTGCTAGGAACTAAGTGGGAAATATAAGGATTTACACCCCCACTCTAGTATCCATCATTTTTATGCTAAAATTATTAATGTTGCAAGGGTTTGTTTGAGGAAATAAGAGGATTTACACCCCTCATCTTCAAACCCTAACTGGTGTTACAACAAATTTTTCCTCACCCCATGCAATTTGCTTGGATGGAATTTCCATTTCCCTATGCAGACTTGAAGTCCCATTTTGTAACTTCCAAAGCCAAAAAAGAACATTTTTCCAGATATATGCTCCCTATCAGTTATACAACAAGCGTATATGCAAGTTGCTCTACTACAACCCACGTACATTGGGTTTGGTGCTCAAAATTAAAAATTATGTCGGGTTTCCATGCCATGTCATGATATCCATGATCCTTAACCTTCCAATACTAGAAACACTCTGACTCGACCTTTCATTTCAATTTGAAGGCTATAAATTGAGCCTAATGCAAGCCTTGAAGGAGATTGAACAATTCAACTTTGAGAGAAAAGACACTCTAGATAATTTTCACTTCATATTGAGTCGACATCCCTTTATCCTTGAAAGTTTGAACTCCTTGTTCAACCCCCAAGCTCTTCCTTCTTTGTGATGGAGAACCTCATTGTCTCCTTTATATGAGCTTGCCTTTGGTGGAGTATTGAAGTGGTGGAGGCCCAGCTGGAGGGACTTAGTTTCTTGGTTTTGATGTGTGCCGTTACAGAAGTTTGTCACCTATATACTTCTGCTGATTATTTTAATAGAAATACACTTTTCTCGTCCAATTGATATCTTGTAAATATTTGAATTATTATTCCATGGGCGTATTTGTCATGTATGTTAATGGATTATGCTAATATATATGCTAATATTTTATATTATCACCATATGCTTGTGTATCTTGGTTTTTGAGGACAAGTTGTAGGTTTAAAGCTTTGAGTTGCGTGCTCAACAATGGTCTTCATCGAACATCCATACGAGGTAGGCTCTTGGCCTTGTCTTGTTAGCATTTCATTTATATATCATACTTGGGATTACAATTGATTTATGCATGTCATTCCATTTGTTGTGGTTTACCCCATGCCATAGATATATTTTTCTTGTAACAAAATTGACGACCATACTAAGGATTGATCTTCTTTTTTGGGGTTTGGAGTGTTTTTCTCCTTGATTTTCTCTTTGTTAGATTGAGTTTCCTTATTGCCTGATTTATTGACAGCCTATTTTTACTTTTCATCTGAGTCTCTTGGCTTAAACCTTTCCCTAGCAGTGTTTTACTTGGTATACACGCATTTTCCCATGACAGACGTGTACATACATGATTTGTCCTCCTATAGGGTGCGTACATACATGAGTTTTTTTCAAACAGTCGCGTACATCAACTCTTTAGTCTTGTTGTCTGAGTTTGGTGTTTGTTGGGTGAGTTTGGTTGGTTGCTAAGTTTTCTTGGGTCTATGTATTGAATGTTAAGTTCTTATAGAGTGATAGGAAACCTTCTTATTGTTGGATTTTTGGGCAGTATTATTTCTTAACATTTTTCTCATTGGTTTTCCTTGCACATTGGTTTGAGTGTTTGCTTCTTGGTATCCTGCTTAGCTCACCTCTCTTTTTTTGCAGTAGGGTCTGCATGTGAAGCTGTTATTCACTCATTGCATTTTCTTTTCTTTTTATGTAATTTTCTCTTTTGATTACTTTGCATTGATTTTGACACATGCAAAGAGATTGCATTTTATTAAAATTGTAGAGGTTGCATTGGAAAAGTTGCATTTAGAAGTATACCATCTCTTTGAACATCAAGATTAGTACTTAACAATGTTTTTATATTCACTTATTTTATATGTTGAGTCGTAATACTATTATCTTCATGACCACACCTCTTGAGTAAGAAACAACCATAAAATTAACGTTGATTAATTAAAATTGATTAAAAACAGTTTTATTTTTCAAGTGTACACAAAAACTTATAGGACATAGGGCCTTGGAATATGATTTTGTGAGTAAAATTATCCATGGCTATTAAACTAAACATATGTGTCTGACCATGGAGTGGTGAAACCAATTGTGTAATTAGTGATATCAGGAGGCTTCGCTCACATCGAAGTTAAGAACGAGGTCACAGGAAGTTGGTTGCAAAGATAATCCTCTATTACCTTCTTAGCGTCAGAGATATTTATGGGGTTCTATTCGTATTTGGGGGTTTTTCTAGTACCTTTACCTCTGTGAGAGGTGGTGCTTTCAAGATTTCGGGCTTTTTTACCCTGCCCATATGGTGGACCGGACTTGCAAATTTTCACCTGCACATTGATTATATTGTGGTGACTCTAGTTGCTTGACATAGGTAGCCACATAAGTTACTTGCAAGGGTTATTCTAGAGGTACCCTGAGTCAGATAAGGGTCGAACAAAAGACAACATTTATGGAGGATTACCTCTCAAGGGGAATCTGTCCGATTACATTGTTAAGCCCACAAGGGCCCTTATAACTCATTCTGATACCTCCAATATTTTGAAGGGAGTCTCAGGTCCCTCTTGGGTGAGACATACCTACTCTAGTGAGGGAGGCCACTTTTTAGCAGTATATCCTGTTTATGTGTATTGGCCCTTTTTCTTTATTATTGGGGTGCTCTCTAATTATTATATGGCCTTAGGATTTGGTTTTATATCTCAATTCTTGAGTCATCGTGGAGAAAGACCAATTTCCTCGCAGGTCTCACCATTTGTTGAAGTTACCATCGCATCTTGAGTCTTTACTGAAGTTTCCTTCTAAAAAGCATAAAATTAATAAATTTGGTACATATATCTCCACATCCAAAGCATGTGATAATCCAGTTATGAATACTGAGTCAAACCCGAACATCACCGGGAGTCCCTCAACCCATATATATTTTTTGATTAGTGGGATTCCTTCGACTCCTTCTACCTCGACGATTGGGGTGTCAGAGATCCCCTCCTCTACTGCTACCCAACTTGTGGGCTCTACTCAACCCATAGGAACAAATCCTTTCAAATCTCTTTTCTGTATGTCAGGTTACAATTCTCAGTCAATACATTTGGTCTCTAATCCATTTTCTTTTAGTATTCCCAACATGACGTTGCAACTCACATCATCTATTCTAGTGGCTAATGCAAATCCTAGTTTTGGACGTAGGGGCATGGTTCCTCTGTATTATCCTCTCTTTTTTGATGGAGGCTATATTCCCCAAACAAATCCTATAGTTGGAGGTTGGCCTCGTTTTTTTATTGGGTCTAATCCTAGTCTCAATGCTCCTGGATGGAGTGCTCAACCGAGTAGACAAGTCACTTCCTATATTTCATCCTTTACCCCTTCTTCCTCCATGTTGATTCCGACAAACAAATTTACTATAGCGAATCCCCCTCTTTCCATTGGAGTTCCATCCATAGGTAGTCAGTTTCATGCTATGGGAAACCCCCAGCCTGGATCCCCTTTAGTTGGGGGAAACATATATAACACTCATTATGTCGTTTCCGCATGTATGGTGCCCATACAACCTTTTATGAATTAGTTTGGAGGAGGATATTATTCTACCGGACAAGTCCATGGTATATACCAGAACCCTGGATGGCCTGCACTCCCTCAACACCAATCTCTCCTGGGAGAATGGGCTCAGATGCCGAAACCTCGACTCCCTTTTCTGGCCACACTTAATCTGCCAGATTTTTCAAAGTTAATGAACAACCCTGTGTGTCATGATCCATTATGGCCCCCCATCCCCACCAAGATCCCTTTGGACATTCCAAAGTTTGAAGGCAAGACTGGCGAGGATCCGGGTGATCATTCTACTACTTTTCATCTTTGGTGCTCATCCAACGCCTTTAATGACGATTCTATTTGTTTGAGGCTATTTCAATGCACCTTCATGGGGGTTGTCGCGAAGTGGTACATTTAGTTACTGGGGGAATATACAAAAACTTTAATCAGATGTTTTTGGTCTTTCTCAACAACTTGCAGTTGTCGATTCATTACGATGTCAGTATAGAACTTTTATCGACCTTCTGCCAAGATAAAGACATGCATATCTCAGACCATATCCAAGAGTGGCGTAGACAAAAGAGGTTGATCAAATCCTACATTCCTTTAGAGTTTTTGTTGGAGTGGTTCCTTAAGTCCTTATTGCCTTATATTTCGAAGGATGTTTCTACATCTGGAGTAACATATAAGGAAGAAGCTATTTTCAAATCCCAGCAATTGGACCTCATATATGCTCAGTCTAGGATTTTGTATGAAATTATTCCTGACGCGTCGTCGTCGAACTATGACCCTAGAAAAAATCCTGGGCCTCATGTCGATGGCATCATAGGATTTGAAAATGCTAAGTCTACAGACTTGGTGATGAACCAATTGAAATATTTTTCTCTAAGCCATCCTGTAGCAGGACAAGCTTCGACTTCGTCTTCCAATCCCACTCAGTCGGTGGATGTGTATTCTGTACAGTCATTGGCCAACGAAAATGGTAACCAACAACAAGGAGGGAATATAAGGAAAGGACGAGGTAATAATCGTAAGGGTGGGAAAAATAATAATAAAGCCAAGGATGACACTAACAATGATATATTGAATAATAATGTCGGTGAGGGAAAGAAAGAAAAATGAAATTTGAAATTTCCTTGTAAACTTTGTAAATATGATCACCTTACCCACCTATGCACCAAAATAGAGGAATCCTCGAGGATCTTGTCATAGACACCCGCTATGCTGACAAATCCATTTCCACATAATCAACACATGGCTTCGGGGATCTGCAACATCGAAAATGTGTTGAGCAGGAGTCAAAACCCCTAGACACATGAAGGTGGCCATATATGTGTCAATATGGTCAAGTATCAGATTGATTTAGCCACTTGATCTCATGATTACGGTTCTTTAAAAACTTTTATAGTCCCATAGTCTCCTCCTCCTCTGTGTGGGAGAAATTTCTATTTTCGGCACACTAGTTCAGTGGGACTTAACTGACTAGTTCTATTTTAGGCTTTCTATTTTAGATCATCACTATTATGTTATTATGCATGCATGTATTCTTCTATTATGGAATTTTATGTCCTATATATGAGTGGATTCCACTCATTCATTGTATCATATTGATCATATTGATCTACATCTATGTATCAATTATCAACTCATTGGAGTAGTGTGAATATATTTTCTCATTCTTCCATATTGAATCTCTCTTCCTTTCTTGATAATATTTGTTTGTACTTGTTTTATCTATATCTCCTATGTAGGTCTCAATGAAATATTAACATGGTATCATAGGTAAGATGCTTGGATAAATCCAGACAAGCCAAAGAATAAGGAAGATCGGAGTTTCGACAAGCAAAATCTGTGGTCGTACCTTTCGGCAGTTATTTCTCCCAAAATATTAACTTTTTGAGGAAACAACTCTATAGGGAAGTAAATCGACCCATTCTTCAAGTGGGTTTTCAACCGTTTGGAAATATTCCTGATTGTTTTATCATAAAGTAAGTCGGAATATCATCTCCTGAAGGTGATACGAATTTTCACTTAAAGTGCTCTTTCTGCAGTGATTTCTTATTTTTTCAATTGCAGACTGAGAGTAAATTTTTAGGGGTTCTCAGAAACAATGGGAGAGATGGATGGGAAATTTATTATACAGTCAAAATTGGTGGTAATCCTCTCACCATACAATTATTTTGATTGAAATCCCAAGGAATAATTCCAACTCAGAAGGAAAGGACTGTACAACTTGATGATGGGGACAAAAAAATAACCTTCATCATCTATTGAGAAGATGAGATGGGTGAACTGAAAGGATGAAGCCAAAAGACTTCTTCTTGAATTGATTTCAACTGATGTACGGTTTCATGTTTCCACATGCAAGACTCCAAATGAGATCTAGTCCACCTTGGAAAGTTTGTTTGGAAAGCAGGATAAGATGAGAGGTCATATGCTTGAGGTAGAGTTGAATACTTTGGATCCTAATTTTTTTGATAATATACATGATTTCTTTACTAAGTTTAAATATTTTATATTGATCTTAGCAACTTGTGGTATTGATAAGTCTAAACAATTGGACCAACTTATTCTAACAATCTTAGCCAAGATAGGACTAGAATATGTTGTCTATGTTTCCACTTTCCATTGAGGAAGGTATCTTATGGGAACAAATTGGAAGATTCCTACCATGGATCAATTCATTGATTCTCTCACACATTAGCAAGAAAAAATAATTTAGATGGGACTAATCAAGGATCCCAAAGCACATGCACTCACCATGAATGATGGAAAAGGATAATCCAAACCAAACAAGAAGGAGAAACAAAACGAGAAGTAGGGATATTCCAAACCCTTTAACGATTCTTCAGGTTCCAAAGACTCTTCAGATTCCAAGAAGAAGAAGAAGGGAAAGTAGTGCACTTACTGCAATAAACCAAATCATGAAGAAACAAATCAATCTTATGGCACAGGAACTTCAATAGAACAACCTCAGAAACTTCATTCCAGAGGGAGTCAAGAAGCAGAAGGAAGAAGATCCCGCTCCTAAGAAAGGTAATCATCATGATCTTGTTGAAATTAATTCCTCATATGATTCATGGATTATATATTAGGGTGCATCCCATCATATGGTAGCAAAAGAGAATTTTTTCTCTTCTTTGAGTCCATGCTCAAGACCCCCTATTCTCATGGGGGATGATACTCCAGTAGCAGTAGCAGGAGAGGGGAGAGTGGAACTCCATAATGTAAGTTTTGAGAATGTTTTACATGTTCCAATATTTCTATGAATCTTCTGTCAGTTTATCAGATCACTCAGAAAGGTAAGAAGATTGAATTTACAACAGATTCATTTTTTGTACTTGACATGCATGACAATTCCATCTTTGCAATTGGTGAAGTGGATCACAAGTCAAGGTTGCATAAATTCACTAAGTTTTCTGATGGTGACTCATCTTTTCTTATTACACATAAGGAGAGTACTTTGCATGCACCTCCAATGCAACATGCATAAAATCTTATGCTTCCATTATTTTCGGACATTAGAAATGATTCCATACACTTAGATTTTGTGCATGGAAAGAAGCATGTAGTATAACCAGATAAGAAGCCAATGCTAAAGCTTAAACATATGCCCAAGAAGGAGCATACCACACTTCAGGCAGTAGGAAACCTTGCAGGGAATCCATTGGATCTGAGGAGGACTCGATCTCAACATGAGGATCCTTCTCATGTACTTTTAGCTTCTGAACCTATGATTCCCATTGTTATCACTGAAATTTCGTCCGCACATGGCGACAAGAACTCAGCATCGTCAAACTGCAATGAAGTCATTCATGGCACTAAATTAAATTCACAGCATTGCAAAAAGGTCAAAAACTATACAAAGTAACCAAAAAATTGAAGGGCGCTTTACAGAAGTTTGGTGCGCGCGCACATGCGCAGAACAGAAACGTACCATGCGCGCATACGCGCATGATGCGCGGATGTTAGCGCAAAAACCCGTGCACCTGTTAAACGACGCATTTATTGAATTGGTCGGCCTCCCAACCACTAATGGATCAACTCCCAAGCCGATTTGACCCTCAAATTTGAGCTGAATCCGCATGGTAGGCTGGTCAAAGACCTAATGAATCCCTAAAGAGCCCCTTTTCACACTTCAAAGGAGTTACATAATCACCCAATGCTATGCTATAAAAAGCCACGAAGAAACATCATTTTCTCAAGGAATTTCATGTAATGTTATGCTTCTTAGATTGTTTCAAGGACTCACTCCTTGACAATAACACATTAACACCATTTCATTGAGCTATCCACCCCTCCATTGAGTGGATGTGCTTGGAGTTCTTTCACCATCATTTTCATTTTCTTATTGTAAGGAGAGCAAGTTTGTGAGGGCACAAGAGCCTTCCTTTGGAGGAAGAAGGGACTCATAGTCCCCTTTNTTCATTGTGCTTTGATTTCATCAATTGATCAGCCTAAAAACATTGGTGATATTGGTCTTGTTGTCTTTGTTATTTCTTTATCCATATGCTCATAGTTTTAGTTTGTTTTAATTTAATTCTTGCTTATAGTTTTGTTTTGTTTTCTCTAACTCTTTCCTCTACAACTGTCATGCTCAGCAAGACCCAATTGGGCATGTAAGCACCTCTATCTGTTATCACTGAAATTTCGTCCGCACATGGCGACAAGAACTCAGCATCGTCAAACAGTAATGAAGTCATTCATGGCACTGAATTAAATTCACAGCATTGAAAAAAGGTAAAAAACTATACAAAGTAACCAAAAAATTGAAGGGCGCTTTACAGAAGTTTGGTGCACGCGCACATGCGCGGAACATAAACGTACCATGCGCGCATACGCGCACGATGCGCGACTGTTAGTGCAAAAACCCGCGCACCTGCTAAACGACGCATTTATTGAATTGGTCAGCCTCCAAACCACTAATGGATCAGCTCCCAAGCCGATTTGACCCTCAAATCTGAGATGAATCCGCATGGTAGGCTGGTCAAAGACCTAATGAAGCCCTAAAGATCCCCTTTTCACACTTCAAAGGAGTTACATAATCACCCAATGCTATGCTATAAAAAACCATGAATAAACATCATTTTCTCAAGGAATTTCATGTAATGTTATGCTGCTTAGATTGTTTTAAGGACTCACTCCTTGGCAATAACACATTAGCACCATTTCATTGAGCTATCCACCCCTCCATTGAGTGAATGTGCTTGGAGTTCTTTCACCATCATTTTCATTTTCTTATTGTAAGGAGAGCAAGTTTGTGAGGGCACAAGAGCCTTCCTTTGGAGGAAGAAGGGACTCATAGTCCCCTTTCTTCATTGTGCTTTGATTTCATCAATTGATCAGCCTAGAAACATTGGTGATATTGGTCTTTTTGTCTTTGTTATTTCTTTATCCATATGCTCATAGTTTTAGTTTGTTTTAATTTAATTCTCGCTTATAGTTTTGTTTTGTTTTCTCTAACTCTTTCCTCTACAGCTATTATGCTCAGCAAGACCCAACTGGGCATGTAAACACCTCTTATTTGCTCACAAGGTGACGAATAAGGTGCAAACACACCATGGCCGGAGCTAACCCTCCCCCCCCACTACAGATGCCATATTTGGCCTCTCTCAACATACCGGATCTCACCAAGCTCACCAATGATCCTATATTGCATGATGCCACATGGCCTACAATGCCAACTAAACTTCCTTCAGGCATACCAAAGTTTGAAGGAAAGGCAGGGGATGACCCCGCCAACCATGTCATGACCTTTCACCTATGGTGTTCTTCCAATAGCATTATGGATGATTCCATCAGACTGCGATTATTTCAACGCACACTTACTGGCCCATCAGCCAAATGGTATGTCGAAGAAAAATCAGGATCCCATGGGACTTTTGAGTCATTGGCCAAAGCATTCTTGACCTTTTTCCAATTACCCATCCGCCATGAAAATGGTCTAGAACTACTGTCTAACTTCAAACAGACCTCAGCCACCTACATCGCTGATCACATTCATGAGTGGCGTAGGCGACGTAGTTTGTGTAAAGAAGAAACCACCAAGAAACAGTGCCTCGACTGGTTTCTCATATCACTTGTCTCTCTCCTTGGAAAGGATGTCGCTTCCACTTTCCCTCAATCTGAAGAGGAAGCCATCAGTAAGGCCCAAAAGTATGACCTCATCTACGCACAGTTAGGGTACTTATACACGGTACTTCCTGATCTTCCAAAACCTGTGCCGTTTGGTCAAGACAAACCTAGGATGTCTCATTCAGCAGACAGACTAATAGGTGCCACCACACACCATGGTCCACAACCCCAACCACCACCGATGTATGAAACACCTCAATACCCACCAGCATATGGGGGCACTCCTTATTACCCCCCACCCCCCTATCAACATCCATACCCTGTTGCTATACCTCCACCCATTAGTGGACCATCACCGGCACCCCCCATACATCCACCTATCCCCACACACAGTAGTACTCCCTCAACATCAGCTTATAGTACTAGCGAAAGCACTGCGCCTTCCTATGTACCTTATGGATCGGTACCACCCCAAAATCCATACTTCCCATTTTCTGGTCCTCCACAACCCATGGCTCCCCCACACCCACATGCGGGGGTAAATTTTGTTCAACCTTTGGTTGCTCAACAATATCAAAATTTTGAACAATTGAACACAGCCAACCCAACTCACTCTTTGAACAACACCAAGAAGAAAGGACGGAATAGGAACAATAACAACCCTGGTCAAGGCGGTAATCAACCCCCACAACACCAACTCACTGGGGGCAACCAGAACCAAGGGAACCAAAACCCCCAAGGGGGAAATAACAACAAACGCCAAGGGTGAAATAATGTTAAAACCATATTCCCTTGTGATTTTTGTGGAGACTTCGGTCATTACACTCACCATTTCCCCCAGATCGCTGATTTCAAAAGGTTGAAAGACTCCGGGAGCCTTCCCCCCTCTCCTGCACAAACTGCCCCTCAACAGGCACCACAACAGTATGTGCAACAACCCCCTCCCGCCGTGATGCAAAATCCTATTCCACATAAAGGTGTGATAAACACCCAACAGGACACACAACATCCCCCACCTCAGGTGGGACAATACCACAACCCCCACAATCCCGCAGAACGTACAATTCTCCTCACCGGTGAGGAAGAAATCCTTCTGCAAACACGGAATCGTCAGTATCCAGCTGAGTCTACTCCTATCTCTCCAGAGAAAAACTCTATACCAACGGGACCCCCATTGGTGATCCCTCGCCCTTCCACCGAACCATCATTACGCATCCCTCGCATCCCCTTGCACAGGAATGTCCACAACCCACAGGCTAGGGCCGCCCACAACTATATCTTGGTAGACGACTTAGCACAATCCCCAACTGCCATGTCATTCTTGGAAGTCCTCCAGACTTGTCCTACGCAGCGGAAATCACTACTTTCCGCCTTGGGGGCAGTCGACCCTGCAGATACTCAACTCATTACCTTTGATCTTAATAGTTGCGAACCTCGGCTTCCCGCCTTGGTCGCTATTCAAATACCAGTAAAAATACAGAACATCACTGTTCATCGATGTATCATCGATGAAGGTGCATCTACATGCATCATGTCCAAAATAGTATGGCAGAAACTTGGTTCCCCGGAACTCATACCCTCCGCCATCACATTAAGAGCTTATGACGGACGACCATAATCCCCTGAAGGGCTCTTCCAAAATGTCCCCGTTGAACTCGGAGGCAAAACCATTCTCATTGATATCGAAGTTATCGATGCCCCACTCGATTACAATATCTTGTTTGGACGTAGCTACATGTATGCTATGAAGGCCGTGGCATCTTCTGTCTTTCGGACAATCATGTTCCCCCACAACGGAAAGATTGTAACCATCGACCAAGTCTCACATTATGAGCCTAACCCCTCTGCCAACCTCGATAACATTCTTCCTCTCATTCACACCAACAAAGATGCATATCCACTCATCGAGATGGGTCCTGGGATTTTTAAAGATCCATCTTTATTAGGGACGTACCGAGGAGCACCACCACTCCTTCTCCCTAATCAAGTATGTGTCGTCTCATCTAACGGAACTCACACGGAGGATACTTTTCCTCCTCAGGAGGTTTTAGTCATTCCTGACGTCTCAATAGTTGCGGAACCACTCCTGCTGGAACCTCTTGTGCACTCGTCGACCTCAACCGTCCACGAATCCACGTCCCCTCAGGGGCATAGTCCCATTTGGGAGACAGTTCCCCAACCCCTCACGCAAATTCCCTTCTTTTACCCTCCACCAGGTATAGAATCTTTTCAGGTAGCCGCCATGCTCACACTACCTAATATGGTGCTAGCAATCCCAGTTTGGTATTTACACCCACCAGAGATGGTCCATCGACCATCCCTTCCCCCACAGGAAGGGATCCCCATGACGATTCTTGTCCTTACCCCCACTACCCCCATACTCACTACCCCCCCTGCTGCAGCTGGGGGTAGGAGGAAGAAGAAAGAGCTCACCGCTCCACTACCTCCATGCATCCGACCACCTTGCACCCTATGTGAGAAAGAGGGACACCAAACCAACAATTGCCCTTCCCTACCTGAATTACAGAATTTGATTCCCCCCAATCAAACTCCCACAACACCCGTCACTACTACTAGTCCCCCCCCTACCACCCACCCTTCCAGTAGTAAAGGTTTGAGGAAAAAATATGCGTGTGCTATATGTTCAGAATTTGGCCATTACACCCATCATTGCCCAGCACTGCCACACTTTCGGCAGACACTAGCGGTCGTACGCCAGAACTTCTAGAACAACCCACGCCCTGCTACGTCCTCATCCAACATCACTAACATTCGCTATGTCACCACTTCCATCAATAAACGTATGAGATGGCCTTGCTCTCTCTGCGATTCATTGGCTCATTTTACATACCAGTGTCCTATGATCCTTGCGTACAGGCGACGTCAATTGGCCCTGTTTCACCAACCTGCAGAGGCGATACTTGACATTACCTCGTCACTTGAGGATATTCATATCACTTCTCCTGAGCCCGAGGCACTCCCAATGCCTCCATGGTTCTTACACAACATCTCTGAGGATTTACCTCGCAATCCCCCAAACTCTCCTGCTCATTCCCCTACGGAGACTTTCCACCCTACCACCACGGGTACTCCTCAGTACTTCAATATATGGTTCATGTCGAGTGAACCCTCACCATATGCTCGCACCACTCCCCTTGCTTCTCCAGTAGGGGGAAATCACACTAGCACTGAGATCACTCCTCACGACCCCTTGTATTCCCGACGTTTCCAATGCGATGGGGAAATACTCGAAGAACTACACTGCCCAGACTCTCCCTGGGACGCACTACATCATCGTGCACTCTTCCTTCCACAGGAAGCCGTCATGCCTCCTAACCACAACCCCATTTACGTGGTCGAAACCAAAGATTTTCTCCCATCCAGACCTATCGATTGGTTCAACAAACCCATTCCTGCCCCTGATGCATTTGAAGAAGGCAATATGGCCAATATTTCCCCTACCATCAAAATCGACATTTCCATTAAAAACGACATCGTCGAAGAAATCATCATTGGAGCTGCTTGCACTCCTCAGGAAATCGCCGCATATAAATCCCTCTTCCAGGAATATAGGGATATTTTCACCTGGTCATACACAAAAATGCCCGGCCTTGACCCATCTATTGTCGAGCATCGCATCGACACTTGGCGTGACATCACACCAGTTCACCAAAAACAACGACTGCTACACCCATCCAACGCCGCGGCTATCAAAGCCAAAATTGACAAATTAAGCACGGTCGGGTTTATTTACCCCATCGCTTACACTTCATGGGTTTCCAACCCTGTACCTGTCGACAAAAAATAGGGAACTATCCGCGTTTGCACAAACTTCCGCGATCTCAATAACGCATGTCCCAAAGACAATTTTCCAACGCCTTTCATCGATCAAATTATCGACGACTGCGTCGGCCATGAGGCTCTCTCCTTTATGGATGGATTCTCTGGCTATAACCAAATTCAAATTCACCCAACCGATCAGTATAAAACCACATTCATTACCCCATGGGGTACTTTCGCATATCGTGTCATGCCTTTTGGCTTTAAAAATGCCGGCGCAACTTTTCAGCAGGCGATGACATACATCTTTCACGATTCGGCTGCAATCATCCTCGCTTACTTGGATGACCTCACAGCTCGATCCAAAAAACGCACCCAACATCTCGATGATTTACGAACCATCTTTCAACGGTGTCTCCAGTACAACATCCGCTTGAATCCTCTCAAGTGTGTGTTTTGCGTCACCGCAGGGCGCCTCCTCAGTTTTATCATTTCCCAAAGCGGTATTACTGTGGACCCCCTCAAAGTCAAAGCTATCACCAAAATTCCACCTCCTCGGAATTTACGGCAACTTCAGATTCTTCAGGGCAAAGCTAACTTTCTTCGACGCTTTGTCCCAGATTACGCCATCCGCGTACATGGTTTCGTTCACTTACTACGTCACGACATCCCGTTTCACTGGGACGACTATGCCCAACAGTCATTTGACGATCTTAAAGCAGCGCTTTCAAATGCACCTTTAATTAGTGCACCTGACTATAATCGTGACTATATCCTCTACGCATCAGCATCAGTTGTATCAGTAGCCGGCGTCCTCGTCCAGCTCGGAGATGACAATTGTGAACATGTCATTTACTACGTTAGTAAGAACCTCTCAGGACCACCCTTGAAGTACAAACACGAAGAGAAACTTGCTTCGTACCACCAGGGTCGTCGCAGATTCCAACCCTATGCAATATTTGCTCAGATGTCGACAAGTTAACGACAAATTCGCTCGATGGATCATTATCCTTCAGGAGTACGACCTCGAGTTTTCAACACCTAAGAGTAAGAAGGCCCTCGTTCTCGCCGAGCTTGTCACGACCCTCCCCTCTGACACCACCAGTGCCCCCATCAACACCGACTTTCCTGACGAACATCTCTTTTACATCACTTCCGATGATCCTTGGTATGGTGACCTTCTCATCTACCTACGAACTCAAAAGTTCGGTAACCATCTATCACGAGATGATCGTCGGCATATTCGCCATCAAGCCCCCCGCTATCTCCTCATCGGAGACATTCTATATCGACGGGGCGTCGACACCATTCTTCGTCGTTGCCTGACTATTGACGAGGCCGACAGAGTCTTAAACGACTGCCACAGCGGCGCTTGTGGGGGCCACCTTTCGGGTATATCAACGGCTCAAAAGATTATCCGGGCTGGTTACTTTTGGCCTTCCCTGTTTCACGATTGCATTCATGCCGTGAAAAGATGTGAGCAATGTCAGCTCTATGCCAACAAAGCTTGAGCTCCCCCCGCTCTTCTCCACCCTGTCATTACAGCGGGCCCTTTTTGTAAATGGGGCATCGAATTTATGACTTGTAATCCCCCCTCCAACAATGGTCACAAATACATTGTTTTCACCGTTGATTACTTCACCAAATGGGCTGAAGCTATGCCCACTTTCAACAACACCGCTGACACTGCAACGCGTTTTTTCTTTAATCACGTCATATCCCATTTTGGAGTACCACTCCAACTTCTTTCCGATCATGGGAAACACTTCGAGAATGAGGTCTTCGTCGAACTCTCATCTCGGTTAGGCTTCTCTCACGAGTTTGCCTCACCATATTACCCTCAGTCAAACGGACAGGTCGAGGCAGTAAACAAAGTCCTCAAGACCATGTTACAGCGCATGGTTAATAAACATAAAACCAATTGGCATCACATGTTATTTTCCGCGCGATGGGATTATCGAATGGAAGTAACGACTGCTACAGGTTTCACGCCATTTCATTTAGTCCATGGGGTCGAGGCAACTCTTCCCATCGAGTGCAAAATTCCCACCTTATGCACCGTAATTGAGCTATTACCTGACACTGCTCCAATGGAGCAGCGCTTGCTAAACTTGGAGTTGCTGGATGAAGATCACCGATCTTCATTACAGAACAATGAGGCAGCTAAAAAACGATCCAAAGCTACCTTTGATCGCCATGTCAACCTTCAATCATTCCGCGAAGGTGACCTTGTCCTGGCCTATGATATCGCTCATGATACCTTTGGCCATGGAAAATTCGAATCACTTTGGCATGGCCCTTACATCATCCAACATTGCCTCACCAAAGGCACATACATCTTGGCCTCCCCCGAAGGCCTCTCGCTCAAGGAACCCGTCAATGGGTTATACCTCAAGAAATTTTATGCTTAGAAGTAGTCATCCTACTTTAGGTCATTTCTTTTTTTTTAGCGTTTTTAATCTTTTCTCATCACCTCTCGTCTAAACTATCCTTTGTGCTATTGACATATGCTTCCTCCACCAGCCTACCACATTGGTTACGCCGACGGCGCCAGCCGTTGGACACAAAATCTCGCTTCGGCGGCTTGGGCTTTATATACCCCCTCACATGAAATGCTACATTCAAGCGACATCTGTTTGGGACCAGCAACCAACAACCAAGATGAATACACTGCAGTCATTGGCCTCCTGGACGACGCCCAACATCATCATATTCGCCACCTTAGCGTCTTCCTCGACTCACAACTAGTCGTTCTCCAGCTCAACAATGTTTACTGTGTACGCGATTCGTGCCTCTTTCGCAAATACCTGCAGGTTAGACTGTTATCTTGACATTTTGATTTCATTACATTTACACATATTTCCAGACAATTGAATCAAACAACAGATGAAATAGCTAACATGGTGTTAGATTGACATATATCACATCAAGCTACACATACATAAAACATATCACTAATCCTGTCACAGTATATAGATAGAATAGACATCATCATCATCAACAACAACACATGTAGACAACATCAGGCTCTCAAAACACGTATACTCATGTATATATACAAAGCCTATCAGGCCATCTGAATGTTTACATACAAAAAATACATATGCCCGCAGGCCAGTGCCGCACCTCGGTACAAAAATCGGCTCACCAGCCTATATACAATAAAAAAAGGTATACATCATACATCAGGGGGCCTCTATTGCACCCCCACCTGCTCCTCCCTCAGGAGGAGGTGGTGGCCCACCCCCACCTGCCCTAGGCGGTGGTGGAGGACCACCCACAGGACCCTCCTGCCCCGGCGGCAGGCGTCCACTAGTCATCGCAGCCAGCACTGCTGCTCGCCGCACTATGGCCCGCCATGGTGGCGGCACCCCCACGCACTGCTCCAGGAAGCTCTCATCCTGGATCCGTGTCCACATGCCCTCAGGCACGTCCTGCAACACCGTCTCCAGACGACGACGTATATCATCAAAGTCTATTCTGGCTGCCGTCGGAGGAGCATGTGATGGCCCTGCACCAGGATTGTCGAACCGACGCCTCCTCACTGCCCTCTCGGGCTCTGCTGGTCGCCCTGCGGCATCATCCCACTGCCGTCTCTCTCCATGTGGCAGTCTCTCCGTCTCTCGACGATCCAACACTCTCTGCATCTCCACCTCGCGCCCGTGAGGTACCACATCTGCACACACACAAAACAACAACAACCAAATCATATCAGCATCTATATCACATACATAAGGACTGATATCTCAAAAACAACATAAAAAATAAAAACACATGCACAAATGCTAAAACATACCTCGATGGTCAAAAACCTCCCCTGGAGGCAGCACCATGTCCGGGTCACCCTGGAAGTCAACCCCAGCATAGGGGTACCGCAGTAATACCTGTGGCATCTGCCGCCAAATCCGCGCCGCATCTGCGGAGAAGTAGTGGCCACCTTCGCCACCACCATGGCGAACCAAAACTGAAGACCACCGCCTCAATCGCGGCTCTCGTGCCCCCGACATCTCTAGCAGGACTCTAGGGTGCAACATGGGAACCCTCTCCAAAAACCAGGCTACCAGGATCGAGCCAAATGCAAACTCCCCGACACCGGTGGACCGACAATGGTCCAACTGCGCGATCATCCGCGCATGCAGTGTCAGCCCCCATGCGAACCACTCACGGCCCACCACCACCCTCTCCAGCACCAATAGCTGGCCACCACTAATCCGTTGGGTCGCAAGTGACCCGTATACACGAACGATCATCGCCGCTATGCAACGATGAGCCAGAGAGTCTATAACACTCACGCTCACTACCATCCCTGACATAAAGTCCGGGCCTGAGCAATATCACGCACCAATCGTAGAAAGGGGTGTATCCCTCGGCAACACAGGCTCTTCCGGTAGAGGCGTTCCCCGGAAGGGGAGCCCAGTAAAAAAATATACATCCTCCACCGCAGTGAAGGGAATCTGCTCTCCTCGCACGAGGAAGCAGTGCAGCTTCGGACTCCACATCTAGAGTAGGAACTGAAGTAAATACTCCTGTGCCCATATCAACGGGCACTCAAAAAACTTTAGCAACCCATAGGTTGCTAAAGTCGCTCGCACCTCAGGACCCACATTGGCCACAACCTCTCGCAACTGGGCCCAGTCTCGCTCTCGCCACCGCACAACCATCACCACTGCTAGCAACCTGCAATCAACACAGAGTCCTATATCAGCTCAGATACCCATCAACAACATCAAACAAACTCATTTTCTACCCTTAAAAACTTGCCTCAAAGGCGCGATTTTTTCACCCGCAGGCGCGCATACATGCGCGCCTGTTCACTACATAGGCGTTCATATATACGTGCATGTTCACTACACAGGCGCGCTTCTGAGTGCGCCTGTTCATCACACAGGCGTGCACAAGTGCACGCCTGTCCAACCCACAGGCGCACACTTATGCGCACCTGTTCAACTCACAGGTGCACCTTAAATTCCCTCTCTCGCACACCCATGCGCGTATAATCGGTGGAAAGGCGCGCACATATGCGCGCCTTCCACCAAATCGCCCGCGCATGTCGGCCCACACCCCAGACAAATTCCCCTAATTACCCCGGTACGTCCCCCCGTACCAACCCTGCCCAAAAATTGAAAACCTATTTCTATGCAGGATGATCAGAGCATTAACCTGATACTCACACAACGTCGATCGGATACCTCGTACTCCCTGAAACTCCAAATCCCCTCTGCAATCTGCTCGTCCAGTCACTGTGGCAGCAGGTACAAATGAGGTGGCAATGTGGGCCCTACAGCTATATATAGGCCTTTTGCCAAACTTCCACTCACCATTCCGGGAGCCCAAGGTGTCCATTTGTCAAACCGTCTTCAGCCACGGGATCAGCGTCCCACCACCTACATCATAGCTATCCCTGGGTCACTTTTCATCCTGAGCCCCCAGGGCGCCTTTTTTCATATCATGGTCAGGTACGCACGCGCATTGTCACATTTGTCAAATACATGCTAATATCGTTAATTCTCTTCAGATATTGTTCACTTTGGGTATTTGGTTGTTCTATGCGCAGGTACTTGCTCATCGGTCATCAACATCATCCCTTCAGGGATATATTCAGCACTGGCATGTAGTCTCTCCTGTTGTATTTCATTTACATTTCCAGTCACACCCTCTGATATTTGCCTTTAGAATCCTCATTCCCGGCTCTGCAGTACTCAGACCTCCATTGGCATCTATGGTACTGTTACCTGGTAGCATTCTTACCCACATGAGTTGTCCCATTCATAGCACCTTTTGGCACTTTTGACACTCATGTTGTTCTTCATTACCCTTTAGGGATGGGAGTCCCGATAGTCTTTCATCATGTTGCGCATCAACCACATACTTCTTCTCCTCATTTTGCTAGCTTCCCATATGGACTCCCAGATCATCTCTTTATGGTTCTATTCTTTTTACCTGCACCTCTGCAGGATCATGAACCCTCCATTTCATCCACCATCAGTTTGCCCATCTGCAAACCTAGCTTCATTTCACCTACCTCATACAGAAACTCACCAATGGGGCCCCCACCCTTCATCAGTTTTACCAGAAAATTCTGCCCTCCCTGTGGCACACATTTTACACTAGGGCACCCGTTTCTGTATTTGTACATTTCTCCCTAAATTTTTTTATTTATTTATTGTACAAACGCCTTTATTTCCAGTCGTCACATTTTCTTTTATCGTCAACATTGGCGACTTGCTTCATTTTGGCCACACGCAACCCATGTCACCCTTGGTTGGAGCATTGCTTCTCATCTACCCTTGCTAGCATCGTCCATATCTTCGGAGTACTACCCAGGTCACTTACCTCTACCCTCTGAATTTGTTCACCTTGTCCCGCCTCTGGAACAACTTATCCTCAGTCTTGGCATCCCCCTGACACTCGACATTGTCACACGGTTGCGGCCACTCATTATATCATATACTCTCCAACCAAGGGCAGTCTTGAGTCTCCCCACTTTTTGACTGCGACCATGTACCTCTGCCACTTCCTCACCTCAGTAGATTCTATGAAGCATTTTTCTTCTGGGAGTCGCATTACCCTTTTGTCGACAGCAGCACACTTTTTCCAGAAGGGCGACAGTATCTTGATTCTCATTCTCCATTTAATGAGACATCTCAGACAACACAGGGTAAAACACCATTTCCCCCTGCTGTCGTTGGCCCCCATAACATTCGACGCCAACACTTTCTCATGTTATGGTGGGTCTTACTTTGCGACTATTGCAGTTCTTTTTATTATTTGTCGAAGACCTCTGAACCAGGTAGGGCTATCAATGCCCACATCATCGTCGCTGCTTATTACCGCAATCATTGCCTATTGTTCAGAGTATATTCCTTTGCAGAATTGTCTTCTGCCTTTATCATCACCTCCCCCGAGGGCGCTGCAGTTATCTACACCAACACTTTCGTCATCTGTTTTCAGAGTTACATAACACGAGCATGGGGCATGCCCGCCTCGTTTGTACACAGTTGTATAATGTTACGCACCGTATGGAAGGTCAGGTTCTACCGGTTCCTTTCTTATCCAAATGATTACTCTACACGGTCCCACTATTTCTCTCTCTTACAACAACATTCTTAGTAGAAGAAACATTGATGGATTTCGGCTATACGTATGCTCCTAACCTCATCCATCAGGGGGCATCTGTTATCATTGAAATTTCGTCCGCACATGGCGACAAGAACTCAACATCGTCAAACAGTAATGAAGTCATTCATGGCACTGAATTAAATTCACAGCATTGCAAAAAGGTCAAAAACTATACAAAGTAACCAAAAAATTGAAGGGCGCTTTACAGAAGTTTGGTGCGCGCGCACATGCACGGAACAGAAACGTACCATGCGCGCATATGCGCACGATGCGCGACTGTTAGCACAAAAACCCGCGCACCTGCTAAACAACGCATTTATTGAATTGGTCGGCCTCCCAACCACTAATGGATCAGCTCCCAAGCCGATTTGACCCTCAAATCTGAGCTGAATCTGCATGGTAGGCTGGTCAAAGACCTAATGAAGCCCTAAAGAGCCCCTTTTCACACTTCAAAGGAGTTACATAATCACCCAATGCTATGCTATAAAAAGCCATGAAGAAACATCATTTTCTCAAGGAATTTCATGTAATGTTATGCTGCTTAGATTGTTTTAAGGACTCACTCCTTGGCAATAACACATTAACACCATTTCATTGAGCTATCCACCCCTCCATTGAGTGGATGTGCTTCGAGTTCTTTCACCATCATTTTCATTTTCTTATTGTAAGGAGAGCAAGTTTGTGAGGGCACAAGAGCCTTCCTTTGGAGGAAGAAGGGACTCATAGTCCCCTTTCTTCATTGTGCTTTGATTTCATCAATTGATCAGCCTAAAA
>ML779279.1:2352446-2375062 GCA_009831015.1 Picea engelmannii | reverse complement strand
TTATCCATATGCTCATAGTTTTAGTTTGTTTTAATTTAATTCTTGCTTATAGTTTTGTTTTGTTTTCTCTAACTCTTTCCTCTACAGTTGTCATGCTCAGCAAGACCCAACTGGGCATGTAAGCACCTCTTATTTGCTCACAAGGTGACGAATAAGGTGCAAACACCCATGCATTGCTATATGGTTCAATCTTGTGATTCATAGCTCTATAGTGAAGTTGTGGGAAATCCATTATGTCAAGAAGCCATGCATAAGGAGTATGAATCACTCCTAAAGAATTGGACTTGGGATCTGGTTCCACTTCCACCATAAAGGAATATTTTTAGGTGCAGATGGGTCCATAGGATCAAGAGGTACAAGGCTAGATAAGTTTCCAAAGGAATTCATCAGATCCATAAATATTTCAACATATTCACGAAGAATTTTAGTGAGCAAAATTTGCAGACTTTGCGTGATCGTCTTGTAGTGAAGAACACAGTTTCTTAGCAGCTTCCTTTTATTCTTTTGATGCATTGTCTTTTGAGGGGGGGGGTTTGTTCCCACGTGGTTTTCCCTCTTTCCTAATTTTTATTCAGTGTTCATTAGTTGCATTTTACATGAGTACCTAATATGTCCTAGTAGTCAGGACTCATTTTTACTCCATAGCGATGTTCAGGGCGGGTGTTGAAGAAATTTCTATTTTTGAAACACTAGTTCAGTGGGAGTTAACTAACTAGTTCTATTTTAGAATTTATATTTTATATCATCACTATTATGCTATTATGCATGCATGCATTATGCTATTATGGAATGTTATGTCCTATATATGAGTGTATTCCACTCATTCATTGTATCATATTGATCATATTTATCATCATCTATGTATCAATCATCAACTCATTGGAGTAGTGTGAATATATTTTCTCATTCTTCCATATTGAATCTCTCTTCCTTTTTTGATAAGATTTGTTTGTACTTGCTTTAGCTAGATCTCCTGTGCAGGTTTCGATGAAACATTGACACTCTAGAAACACCCTTGCAGATCAAAAATTCAAAACCTCCACCTTGTATTCCTAAAGGAGTACTAAAATTCTTTTCCCACAATCCTAATACTAGAGCTTCCCAGAACTATTCGATTGTCGAAGATATGGGTCAAACCCCTTGTGTGATGTCGGCTTTGGAGGTGCTCCAGATGTGTCCTTCAAAAAGGAATTCCTTATTATATAATTTAGGAGCTCTAGACACATGTGGCTCGAAGTTTATTAAGTTTGATGTCATGGATGTTAAGCCTCACTTACCTTACCACATGGCCTTTAAAATCCATGTGGAGTACACAAAAATTACCATCAAATGCATTGTAGTTGATGAAGGTGTCACAACGTGCATGATGTCCCTAACCTGTTGGAAATCCATTGGATCTCCGACCCTATCCCAATCTATGACTATGTTGACCACATTTGATGGGTGTTAGTTTCGACCCCACAAAATTCTTCCCACTTTTTTGGTCCAACTAGGTGGAAAGACTGTGGAGGTTGATGTCGAGGTGTTGGATGCACCCCTTTACTATAATGTAATACTAGGGAATAATTGGACTTATGCCATGATAATAGTCATGTCATCTGTTTTCCTCACTCTATGTTTTCCTCATGAAGGGAAAATAGTGATGATTGATCAATTTTCCTTTGCGTATGCTAGTCCTAATGCATCAGTTGGACCTTCGGTCCCTGTAATTGATAATTATCAGTAAAAAACTGAGGATGTTGGTGACGAAATGTGTTCCTCTCTCATGGGTAGCTTTGATTTCATGGCACCAATTCATCACATTCATGCCATTTCCAGTGAGTCTTCTTCGTCAATGAGTTCTTTTCCTTTCCGTCCTTCATATTTCAATGACCCTTGGACCCTACCTTCCCCGACTATGTCATATAAAGGTCAATCACACATTGGGATGGCAATGACACTGTCAATGACATAAGTTTCGTATTAGTCAATTTTTGATGCTCCTACTGACCCAGATCCTTTCTCCTTGTAGATAGAAGAGGAGGATCCTATTCTAGATCCCGTATGGGTAGCCCAATCATCTTTTTCACATGATTTCCTCGATGATAATTTACCTTCGGATGAAGCCATCTTACAGGCCATGTATGATCTTGATAAGCCTTGGGATGATATGCATCATCACTCCTATTTCCTCCCGGAGCTTGTTAGGATCGAACCTGATGACTTTAGATCTACCTTGAGTGAGATGGTCCGTCATGTTTTGGTTCCATTATATATGCATGATATTTATGTCGAAGGAAACATGGTGAATATTTCTCATACCGTCACAATCAACATCTCTCGAATTACTGGTAAATTTGAGAACGTATATATCGATGAAGATTGTTCGCTTGGAGAAATTCATATCTACATCAAGCTCTTCAAATAATTTTGTGATGTATTCACTTGGTCATACAAAGAGATGCCAGGGATTGACCCCATCATTGTTGAACATGAGATCAAGACCTATATGGATGCTAGACCTGTTCGAAAATGTTTTACAGTTGTTAATCCTAGGAAGCCCCCTCTTATTAAGGAAGAGGTAGAGAAGCTACTTAATGTTGTTTTCATATACCCGGTCCCTTGACTGAATGTGTGTACAACCTCGTTCCCATAAATAAATGAAAAAGGAACCATCCATGTATGTATGGATTTTCAAGACCTGAACAAGGCTTGTCCTAAAGATAACTTCTCGATTCCTTTCATTGACCAGATTCTTGATGAGTGTATGAGAAGAGAAATATTTTCTTTTATGGATGGATTTTCAAGGTATAATCAAATTCAAATCAAACATGAGGATCAACATAAGACGACGTTTATTTGTCCTTGGGGTACTTTTGCATACCGAAAAATGCCTTTCAGCCTTAAAAATGTTGGAGAAACCTTCCAATGCACCATGACCTTTTATTTTCATGATATCAAGTATATTCTCAAAGCTTACCTAGATGATCTTGCTCCTCACTCTTGCAAGAGAGTATATCACTCCACTCAACTTCGATTAATAGTTGAAAGACGTCGTTACTATCGCATTTGGTTGAACCCTCACAAGTGCATCTTCTTCATTAGGTCTGGCCATCTTTTAGGATTCTTAGTATCTGAGCATGGGATCATGGTAGATCCTATGAAGGTTGAGGAAATACTTCTACCACCTCCCTCGAGCAACATTTGAAAACTTCAAGGTTTACAGGGGAAGGATAATTTCTTGCGTCGATTCATAGTGAACTATGTCAATTTAACCAAGGGTTTTATGTGTCTTTTGAATAAGGATACTCTGTTTATATGGGATGATCAAGCCTAAGAATATTTCGATGTTCTTAGGAAAGATTTGGTATCGACACCTCTCCTGAAGCCTCCATACTACAGTAGAGACTATTTGCTTTATATTTCCATGTTTGAAGGGATGATTGGTATAGTTCTAGTTAAGGAGGATGATGATCTCCATGAACACATTGTTTACTATCTCAGTAGAAACCTAGTCGGTCCTAAAATTAAATACTCTCACGTAGAGAAACTAGCATTGGTCGCGGTACATGCAGTTCAAAGATTACAACATTATATATTACTTTTCAAAACTATCGTAGTGGTAGATATCAATCCATTTCAATACGTCCTCACTAGGAATATCATAGGGGGGAAATACAATAAGTGGATTGTTATTTTTCAAGAATTTGATCTCGATTTTTCTTCGACGAAGTCTAAGAAATCACTAGTTTTTTTCAAGTTGATATTGAACTTCCCTTAACTAGATGAGGAAATTTTTCATGACGATTCGTTCATGGATGAACATATCTTCCTTATCTCGTCTTCAGACCCATGGTAAGGAGAAATTATAATTTATCTTCAAACCTTGAAGCTATCCCAACATCTTTCGAGAGACGATCAACGACGTATACGTCATCCGGATAAAAACTACCTTATCATCAACGACACTTTGTATCGTCAAGGAGTAGATAATATTTTACGTTGTTTCTTGACTCATGAAGAAGTTGAGTCTATTCTCAATGAATGTCATAGTGGGGCTTGTGGTGATCATTTATTCGGTCTTGCGACAACCCAAAAAATATTGTGAGCCAATTATTTTTGGCTATCAATTTTTAAAGATTGTGTTGAAGTGGTCAAGAAGTGTCACCCTTTCTAGGTGTTCGCTCGGAAAATGCACTCACATACAGACCCTCTTCACCCTATCATCACCATCCGTCCTTTCACCAAGTGGGGGGTATATTTTATGGACTGTAACCCAACTTCATCTGGGGGGCATCAACATATCATTGTGGCCATGGATTACTTCACTAAATGGGAAGAGTCCATGCCCAATGTTAAATCCGATGGTAAGACTGCAACATGATTCATTTTCAACCAAATTATAGCTTGGTTCAGAATCCCAAGAGAGATTGTCACTGATCATGGAAATCACTTTTAGAATGAAATGATGAAAGAGTTAGCATCAAAATTGAGGTTTAAGCATGGTCATTCTTCCCCTTACTATCCCTAGGAAAAAGGACAAGAAGAGGCGGTGAATGAATATCTCAAGACCATCTTGCAAAAAACTATCATCCAGAGTAAATATGACTGGCATCTGATGCTTTACCCTACATTTTGGGCATATTGAACCTCGGTAAATAGTTCCAATGATTTTTCTTGTTTTCAGTTAGGACATGGTGTGGAGTCAATTCTTCCGATTGAATGAGAAATCCCTTCCCTCATACTGGAAATTGAGCTCCTACTTGACACATCCGATCTTGAATAACGCCTCATGCACCTAGAATGTCTCTATGGGAAGCATCGAGATGCCTCTATGACTATTGAAGAAAATAAATGACGTGTTAATGTTCAGTATGATAGTTATGTCTGCCCTCGACAGTACGTTGATGGTGACTTGGTTCTCTTGTATGACCAAGACAAAGAACCGTTGGGGGAAGGCAAGCTCAACCCCATGTGGAATGGTCCTTATATCGTGTGACGTGTCTTAGAGAAAGGAGCCCATGAATTGGAATATGTGAAGGGAATATGTTGGATGTGACCATATATGGGATCTACCTTAAAATGTATTATGCTTGATCCCTCAAACTTGGGCGTGACCTTTTGTATACTAGTGTATCTTAGTGTATATATATCTTTTCCTCTGTGTCATCAACTTGCTTATCAAGTGTTTCCTTGGTTGACAGATGTCAACAGATTCTTCATTTTACTTAGGATTCACGAACGATGCGATTTATCATACACCGAAACATGGCTTCTGTCGCTTGGGTCATTTACTCACCCGAGGGTCAATTGGTGTCTTCAGGTGGCATTCATCTAGAGCCATCAACGAATAATGTGGCTGAGTATAGCGTTGTTATAGAATTATTACGCGACGCCATTTCACATGGTGTTTGGTATTTAGAGGTTCGCTTGGACTCCCAGTTAGTCGTATGTCAATTAAACAATAGTTACCGTGTGTGAGACCCTACTCTATTCCGTTGATTCCTATGGGTATGAATTTTGGAACGATACTTTGATTTTCTTACTTATAATCACATACCTAGAAGTTTTAATCATGTATCTGATGCATATGCTAATTGTATTTTAGATTGGAATTTGTCACATAACTAAGCAAAGAAAACACATTCATACATGTACACATTGTAACATATATAAGTAAATCCAAATACCAATATTTTTATATATATTTCATCCTTTCAAAAAATATGGTGTCATAGTACAAAATGGGGCTCACACCCTCAAAATACATATATGGCTGGTATATAATATGACCATCACATCTACGCCCATGGAACCAGATGCATATCATGATAACACACTATGATGTTTGCGAGATTCCATAAGAGTCACAACCACACATGGGGTATACCCATTACCCGTTGCTGCATAGCCTCTGACATATCCTCCACTTGAACCATAGGAATCATGTGTGTCGATCGAGATAGGTTCCCCTGTACATTCTACAACACTCTATTCACATCTCATCCCATGTGCTCATCTCCTTGGATCCTCTGCTGATGTCGTGGGAATCCCTCTGGCCATCGTGGACCTACATCCATGTAACAAATCATGTGTGAATACTTGATACCATACAAAAATATTTTCATTTTTTATTCTTATTGAAAAACACAAAAAAAATGAAATATGTAAAAACATTTCTTACCAATATCACTGTAGGCAGAACCTAGTGGAAAAGGCATGTCCGAATCTCCTTTCTAGTTGATCCCACTTTAATAGTAGTCATCGATGGATATGCCTTGTCGGTGCCACCAGAAAAATAAATCATCATTGTAGGGGGTTGGCACCCTACCACCTCATAGCCGCCTCATCACGTCGGTCCACTGAGACATGGCTGGATCATGCAATCCATGTGGATTAATCTCTACTCTAGGGCTCAATCCTAGAACCCGCTAAAAGAAAAAGCTACAAAGAATGGATGCAACTCCGAAATTCCTCTTTTTTCCTTGTTTTCAATCCATTAGCTGGCTCTTCATGTTAGCCAATAATGAGGTACACCAGTCATAAACAATGGGTTGTAAACACTCAACCACATAGAACATGAGTGGCCTTGATGCCTGGTGCAACGAGGCCGACCCTGAAATCCGTGTAAGTACAAGAAGAATGATTTTTAAGCTTAGGTTATCGATTGTCCTGATTGGGAGTTGGCTCCCAAATTTATCCGTGCATGTAACACAGTGGGTGGAAATGTACTCCTCCATGGTCATACCACCCCTAGCCCATCGTTCCTTGATATTCACTACCTCACCCCAACGAGACAATCATGTGATAAAATATATGTCGTCCACTTCAATTTTCAATGGTTTCCCATCGAGGTTGAAGGCCTATATCTCCGGATCCCAGTAGTTTACTAGCATCTAGAGTAACCTCACTTGAGTCCTCGTTCCTTTGAAAGCCCAAAATTTATAAAGGTCACATCTTTTTAAATCTTGTTGGGCCCCTGCATCTATCTCTTCATGCTCCCTCTCCCTCCATTCAGTCACCATACTGCAAAGGAAACGCCATTTTTTGAGTTAAATCCTTTCAAAAAAGTGTTCACGGACTTGTACGTGGACTAACTTGGTAATAGTCGTGTATAGGGATGAATATATGCGGTTATCCTTCGCCTTGACCGCGTATATGGGACTCCCCCCGAGCCTTGGTTAAGCTCTTTTCTGACTCTCTAAAAAGAGAAAAGATTGTCGAGTGAACTTTTGTCTTTCACACTTGCTAAATGGATTTGAAAGGATGTCTATTTGGTGTAAATTTAACCCTTTTTCGGACCAAGTAGACTAATTATGAAAAATGAATACTCTAGTCATCGTTGGCTAGAAGAGTTCAGTATTATTTTATACTTTTTCAGGCCTAGGGGACTAAATCTACAAAAAATGACATTCTTTGGAGTTAAGTTGTAATCACATTCCATCATCCTTCTTGTAGTATTGAGCCTATTTCCAGTTCTCTCTTTCTCGTTACAAGTCTCTTACTTCAACAATTTGCATCACTAGCCAAGTAGAGCCTTTTTTATATCCTTTGCAGCTTGACACCCTGTACCCTAAGAGGAAACATCCCCTTGAGTGTCCATGCCCACATGCACTTCCTTGCATTGAGCATAGGTATGTGCCACTATTTTGATCTAGTTACTTACTCGCAACACTCGTTTCATCTCCTATATCATAACATTTCTTTGCCTATGAAAAAATAAAAAAAAGACGGGCGGGAAAAGAATGTTATATCATATCAACAAAAGTCGTGTGACCTTTGAATAGAGCACAAAATTTTGAGTCCATTGTCATCCAAATTTTGGGTTTAGCATGACCTTACGAAGTTGAGCTCGTTACTTAGAGTTTACTCCTCCGACCGGTTATTCTTCCAGTCCCTATGGATATTTTTTTGATGCCTCCTGCATCACAAAGTTTTATCATCAAGTCTATGTTTCCTAGGTTATCCATATGTCTCATGCTCTTGTTCAAAGGATGTATATAAGTCTATGTTAGCCATTTCTCAGAACTCTTGACTTTTTATTTCAACCATACCTTCACTGTATCTCAAATTCACATGAAGCTTTAGTCCTATCATGCACTCTGGTCCTACTTTCATTATGGGTTGGTAACCTTGAACCCAACAGTCAACATTTCCTCATTGGTCGTTGACTAGGGGGTTTCCCTTGTGTTCGATGATAATAAATCTATTCACACATTAGGATTCGTGCAGTGTCTTGGATGCCATTATCCATATTGGTGGTTTCCTCTCCTTTGTTGGCAATATTCCTTATTGGTTGCTATTCAGAGGATCTCTTTCGTGCACTACTTTCATCTAGTGCACACAAGATATGAATGGGGTCGTTGGTTCGTGAACATCCTATTCATCCGAGCTCCTCCTAATCATCAAGCTATTGCTTTGTACCTCATGTTGACTGATGAGAGATTCCCTAATTCTCTCCTTTTAGCAAGTCTCCTTTCATCGACTTCACCTAATCTATTCTGGAAATGATACCTAGAGTCTTATGAGTACCTATAGGCTTGCAATCATCAATGGAAGGTTCTCCTACCATTGAAATTTGGGAATACATCAATGTCTCATGATCAATGGATTCTTCAAGTGTTCGACCTCAACACTATTATTCACACTTGTAAGAACCCTTGTCTGTAGAACCCTTGAATACCTAACCCTTGGGGACATAAACATAAACAAATTAAAACAGACAAGAGCTATTGTCGCACCATTGTGTTTGGGTTGCCAAGTAAATACATATTTCTTTCTGGTTAAGCATTTGGGCATTTCCTCTCTATAGTATTCTTCATACCGAAGTATAACTTCGCAAAGAAAAATAAAAAATTCACCATTATTTCAGACCTATTCCATTGGATTCATCTCTTCGCCCTTATCACATTCATCCATATCATTTTTTCGGAATTTTTTTTTTACCCCGCCTGCCCCTTTTCAGTTCCCCCATCCTCATGGCCCATAATCATAGCCAAGACTTGGAATCTCGCTTCAACACCTTGCAATCTGGTCTCATTTAGACCCAACAAGAAGTGAAACAACTCAGTGCCAATGTTGTCACCATCAATACAACCATGCAGTCCTCAATTGGCGAAATCAAACAAGACCTCACCACCCATATTGAATCAGTCGTTTCGGCACTCTGCACCAAACTGCATATCCCTACAGATAACCCTTCCTCTTCCTTACCCCCACATACTGAAGGTGACCATTCCTCTCATTCCCATACCTTGCAGAACCATCACTTTCAATGTGACCTACGCCTTCCACGGGTGGATGTGACCAAATTTGATGGCTCGGACCCCACTGGTTGGGTAACCCAAATGGAACATTACTTCTCTTTATACATAATTACAAATGACTTGGCCAAACTCTGGTATGGTGTTCTCCATCTAGATCAAAAATGTTGGCAATGGTGGCAATGGAGAAAAAATTCACGTCAAGGGTATATTGCTTGGACACAATTTGTGGCATATCTTTATGAATGCTTTGACACTGACACCAATCATTTGGGTCGTTTGACAAAGCTGAAACAATTAGGAACAGTGGAATACTTTATATCTTCCTTTGAGCGCCTGGCTTTTAGAACAAAGGGAATGTCTGATGCCTTTCTCTGAGAGTGTTTTATCAGCGGCCTCAAGGATGAAATTTGGGCCCATGTCCTCATGGATCGGCCTGAGAGTTGGGTGGAGGCTACCAAAAGAGATAAATAAGAACAAAAGGTTGTATATTCTGAAAACCGTAAACCCTCCTTCATCCCTCACCCTAAACCAGTAAATCCCATTGCTCCCTCTGCTCCACTAAAGATCCAAAAATTGACCCGGGCTGAAATTGATGAACGCCAACTCAAAGGCCTTTGTTATAACTGTGATGAAAAATATTTCCCGGGCCACAAGTGTAAAGAACAAAAGATTTTTATGGCCATCTCCGAGGAGATTTCAGAAGAAGATGAATAAACTCTCTCTATGTGTGAATCACCTGAATCCACTAACATAACCCCTCCCTCAAACCCTCCCGAAGTATAACCAATCATTTCCCTCAATGCTCTCACTGGCTTCTCTGCTCCCCAAACTCTCAAGATAATCGGTTACATAAAGCATCAAATGGTCATCATTCTGGTTGATAGTGGCAACACCCATAATTTTATTCATCGTCGCATTGCCCAAGAAACTCATTGCTACATCCATGCCATCAATAATTTCCAAATCATGATTGCCAATGGTGGTTCCATGAAATGTGGAGGGCGTTGTGAAAATGTGCGTCTCCAAATTGGTGAATACCACTTGAAATCCCATATGTTTTCTATCGACATGGGAGGTTGTGACATTGTGCTGGGTGCAGACTGGCTAAGGACTTTGGGTCCCATTCTCATGGATTTTAAATACTTAACCATGCAATTTGACTAGGAGGGCCACCAATATAAGTTCCAAGGCATCACCGCCGGTTCACCTGAGATCATTAGTTCCCATCGCATGGAAAATCTGCTAAAAAAGGGTCATTCTGGTTTTATCACTCAACTCCATGCCATACAAGCAACAAAGACACACTCAGTATTGCAAGAAGTCCAAGCCATCCTTTCTAAACATCAATTGGCATTTTCCACTCCCCAAGGCCTCCCTCCTTCCTGTGGTGTTCATGATCATTCCATTCCCCTTGTACCAGGAAGCCTTCCTCCCAATATCTGTTCGTATCATCACCCCTTTTCCCCAAAAAATGAAATTGAGAAAATGGTCCATGAACTCCTTAATGTAGGCGTTATCCTCCCTAATACGAGCCCCTATTCATATCCTATGGTCATGGTCTTGAAGAAAGAAGGTTCTTGGTGAATCTGTCCTAACTTCCACGCCCTCAACAAACTTACCATCAAAGACAAATTCCCCATTCCTGTCATTGATGACCTCCTGGATGAATTGAGTGGTGCCCAATTCTTCACTAAACTAGATCTTTGTTTGGGCTACCACCAGATTCGTATGAAAGAGGAAGATATCCCCAAGACTTCCATTAGAACTCATGAGGGCCACTATGAGTTTTTGGTCATGCCCTTTGGCTTGTGTAATGCCCCCTCCACCTTCCAAAGCCTCATGAATCATGTCTTCTGTCCTTTTCTCTGCTATTTTTTCTTAGTTTTCTTTAATGATATCCTCATCTATATAAAAACCTGGACAAACCATCTTTCTCATGTGGATCGAGTTCTCCATCTACTCTCTCAGCACAAACATTTCCTGAAATAGTCTAAATGTGTTTTTGGCGCCTCAGAAGTAGAATACTTGGGTCATCTGGTTGGAAAAGATGGAATCAGGGTGGATCCTAAAAATATTGAAGCTATGCAAGACTGGCCTCACCCAAAGAATCTTAAGATCTTGTGTGGATTTCTAGGCTTAACAGGGCATTATCGCAAGCTTGTTAAGAATTATGGGAAGATCGTAGCACCTCTCACTGCTCTCCTAAAAAAGAACTCTTTCACTTGGACTCCAGCCGCTGCTAAAGCTTTTCAAACCTTGAATATGGCCATGTGCACCACTCTAGTCCTCGCCCTTCCCGATTTCACAAAGACCTTTGTGTTGGAATGTGATTCCTCAGGGAAAGGAATTGGTGTTGTCCTTATGCAAGAGGGTTGACCTTTAGCCTTTACTAGCAAGAAACTATTTGAAAGAAATATGGGCAAATCCATCTATGAAAAGGAAATGTTGGCTATTTTGCATGTCGTGGATCTGTGGCGTCCTTATCTATTGGGGAAATGGTTCCAAATTAATACAGACCATCAAAGCCTCAAGTATTTTTTGGAACAATGCATTTCCTCCCCAGAACAATAAAAATGGGTGACTAAACTCTTTGGATATGATTATGAGATCATTTATAAGAAAGGAAAAGACAATGTGGTTGCAGATGCACTTTCCCGAAAATATGAAGATGAATGATCCCTTTATTCTCTTTCATTCATTGTACCATATTGGCTCCAAGCCGTTCGCCAGGAATGGCTACAAGATCCCAAAAATTCGCAGTTGATCTAGCAATTGCAGTCCAATGCTCCAGCTTCCCTAGGGTACTCTTGGCTCCATGAGGAACTTTGATACAAATACCATTTGTATTTAAGTAAACAATCAAAGCTTAAATCCATGGTACTTTTTGAGTTTCATGCTACACCGACAGCAGGGCACTCCGGGTTCACCAAAACCTATGACAGGGTCAAACGTTCCTTTTTTTGGGATGGCATGAAACATGACATTCGTAATTTTGTAGATGAATGTGACGTGTGTCAATGCAACAAGGGAGAAATAGTCAAATCGCCGGGCACACTACAACCACTCTCAATTCCACTTGCTATTTGGAAGGATATCTCTATGGATTTTATTATCGGCTTACCCAAATCGGGAAATAAATCCGTCATCATGGTGGTTGTTGATCACCTTTCCAAGTATGCTCATTTTTGTGCCCTTCAACACCCATTTACAACATCCACGTTGGCTCAAATCTTCATGGATCAGGTATTCAAGCTTCATGGCATGCCACACTCTATTGTTTATGACCGTGACCCAACTTTTACAAGCAAGTTTTGGCAAGAACTATTCAAGATACAAGGCACATAATTGCATCTTAGCACAACTTATCATCCCTAGATTGATGGCCAAACAGAAATTGTCAACAAGTGTTTGGAAACATATTTGAGGTGTTTTGCCTTGGAAAAACAAAATCAGTGGGCTCAATGGTTACCCCTAGCTGAATGGTGGTACAACACTTCATACCATACAGCTACACGCATGACTCCTTTTGAAGCGGTATATGGACAGAAGCCACCTTTAGTTCTCTCATACTTATCGGGTGCCTCGAAGGTCCAGGCGGTTGACCTAACACTTACAGCTCGAGAGGATATTCTCTGTACCCTCAAAGAGAATTTGGTCATGGGACATAATCACATGAAGCAACAATCAGATCAAGGTCACTCTAAACGTCAATTTTTAGAAGGGGATCAGGTGTTTCTTCGACTGCAACCTTACAAGAAAAAATTCCTCAAGGTCGAGCATTGTCAGAAGCTAGCTCCCAAATTTTATGGTCCTTATACCGTGCTCAAGCATGTGGGACAAGTTGCCTATCAGTTAACCTTTCCCAACCATTCGAAGCTACATCTTGTTTTTCATGTTTCATGCTTAAAGAAGGTGATTGGAGCTAAGTGCCAAATTTAAACCAACCTTCTAGAGTTAGCTGAAAAAGGATCCATTTGGCTACAACCAGAAGTAGTTTTGGACCAATGTGAGCGTCGCCTACGTCAGAGAACCATCAAGGAAGTGCTAGTCCAGTGGAAGGATACAACTCTAGCAGCTGCCACTTAGGAACCAACTACCATTCTGCAACAATTTCCTCATCTCAAGCCTTGAGGACAAGGCTATTTTTAAGGGGGCAGACATGTTAGGGTCCTAACCCGCACATAGGTAGAACAATATATTCGGATGTAATAAAGGTCAATATTAATAAGGCCTTTCAATAAAATATAATAAGGCAGATGCAAGAAGACCTAATAGAAGCTTTCACTTCTAGAAGGATCTTCCTCTAGATGCTTCTTTTTAGTATAAATAGGAGTCGAGGGTATGAGAACCCTAGCTTGGATATTATTGTAATAGAGATCTGCTCAACTAGAGGTTTCCCCCTCGAAGAGGCCTGTGAACATTGCTTTTAGATTCAAAGTGTTATTTCTGTTGTTATTCTTATATCATTTCAGTGTTATTGTGGTGAATGTTCTGGTTATATTGTTATTATTCTACCATTACTAGCATTTTATTTATGTTCTGCATACATTTTATATCTGGTATATTACAGACTCTGACAACCTATGGCACTTTGTATTTACTAGTCATGACCATGAGCAACTATTTGATATATTTCCACATGGATCTGCAATATAATTTAGATTAGCAACCATGTGTACAAATTCATTATGGATTGTAATATTATCATGAGTAACTAGCCCTTTCAGCTGAGTCTCCATTAATCCACTTTTGGGAATTATAATGTATTTTTTCCATTACAGATACTCCTACGACCTCACACATTAGGGGGCATCTGTTACATAAACGTTTTCCTCACCCCATGCAACTTTCTTGGATGGCCCTTCCATTTCCCTATGTAGACTTGAAGTCTCCTTTTGTACCTTCTAGAGCCAAAAAAGCACAATTTTCCACATATACTTTCCCTATCAATTAGACAAAAAACATATAAATAGGTTTCTCCACTACATCCCGCGTTCATCAGGTTTGGTGCTCAAAATTAAAAATTATGTCGGGTTTACATGCTATGTCATGAGATTCATGATCCTTGACCTTCCATATACTTGAAACGCTCTGACTCAACCCTTCAGTTCCATTTGAAGGCTATAAATTGAGCCTTATCCAAGCCTTGAAATATATTTAATTCAACTTTGAGAGCAAAGACACTCTGGAGAAATTTCACTTCATATTGAGTCTGCATCCCTTTTATCCTTGAAAGTCTGAACTCATTGTTCATCCCCCAAGCTCTTCCTTCTTTGTGATGGAGAACCTCATTGTCTCCTTTATATGAGCTTTCCTTTGGAGGAGGATTGAAGTGGAGGAGGCCCAACTAAAGGGACTTAGTTTCTCGGTTATGATGTGTGTCGTTACAAAATTTTGTCACCTATATACTTCTGTTGATTATTCTAATAGAAATACTATTTTCTCATCCAATTGATATCTTGCAAATATTTGAATTATTATTCCATGGGCATATATGTCATGCATGTTAATGGATTATGCTAATATATATGCTAACATTATATATCATCACCATATGCTTGTGTATCTTGGTTTTTGAGGACAAGTTGCATGTATAAAGCTTTGAGTTGTGTGCTCAACGATGGTTTTCATCGAACATTCGGACGAGGTAGGCTCTTGGCCTTATCTTGTTAGCATTTCATTTATATAGCATACTTGGGATTAGAGTTTATTTATGTGTGTCATTCCATATGTTTTGGTTTACCCCATGCCATAGAGAGATTTTCCTCGTAATACTAGAGATAATTTTCTTGGGGAGTAAGAGGGTTTACACCCCCAAGGAGATAACATCTCTAGTTATTTCTACATTAACCCTTCTTTGAAGGGACTAGTCTTTTTATTCATTGCATTAGATATATAAATTCGTTGCCTATGGAAATGTGATTTTTGCTAGTTTCAAGTCTATCTTTTGGAGAAGTGTTCCTTGAACCTTGAGCTCTCTTTCCTCATTGAGGCATCCTCTTTCTCCCAATACTTTACTTGTTGTACTAACTGGTTTAGTACAACCATAAGGTTGCAGAAAACCCTAACCCTAAATCACTAATATCTTACAAACTAACCCTATATTAGCTCCTAAATTTATCCTACTAACTCTACTAACTAGGGCACATCTTTTTAAGCTAATTGTTGGTATATTTTTTTTATGAGGAAAATATCTCTATGGAATGGGGCAAACCACAATAGACGGAAATAACTACAAAAATCAACTCTAATATCAAGTATGCTATATAAACAAATATGCTAGCAAGACAAGATAAAGAGCCTACCTCTTCTAGACGTTCTATGAAGTCCACTGTTGAGCACTTGACTCAAAGCAATACACCTGCAACTTGTCCTCAACAACCAAGAAATGCAAGAATATGGTGATAATATATAAATTTATCACATTCGATAGCATAATCCATCAATATTCATAACAAATATGCCCATGGAATAACAATTCAAATATTTGCAAGACATTAATTAGATGAGAAAAGAGTATTTATATTAAAATGTAATCAATAGAAGTGTATGAATTACAAACTTTAGTGTCGGCACAGTTCATAACCGAGAAAATAATTCCCTTCCAGCTGGGCCTCCACCACTTCAATCCTCCACCAAAGGCAAGTTCATATAAGAGAGACAATGAGGTTCTCAATCAAGTAGGGAAGAGCTTGGGGGTTGAACAATGTGTTCAAACTTAAAAGGATAAAGGGATGCAGACTCAATATGAAGTGAATAATTTATCCAGAGTAAATTTTCTCTCAAAGTTGAATTATTCTCCTCTTTTCCATAACTTGGATATGGCCCATTTATAGCTTTCAAATGGAACTGAAGGGTCGATTCAGAATGTTTCCAGTATATGGAAGGTCAAGGATCATGGATATCGTGATGTGACATGGAAGCTTGACACCATTTTTTTAATTTGGGCACAAAAATCGATTTACATGGGCTATAATGGTACAACCTGTGTATGTGCATGATGTATAATAGTTAGGGCGCGTATATGTGGAAAAATATTATTTTTATCTTTGGGAACTGCAAAAAGGGACTTCAAGTCTGCAAAGGGAAATGGAAAAAGGCCTTCTGAGCAAATTTGCATATGGTGAGGCAAATCTTTCTATAACACTTTTAATGGTATGATTTGCTGATATAAGTGACTGAAAACTACAGCCATAAGGGTGCAAATTTATACAGAAAATACATGTTATGAAAGTCATTTTTTCTTGCCTCTTAAGTGTTATTTCTAGCTCATATTTATTTGCTAATATTGATGTTGATTTATTTAAATAAAATAGATATTTATATGTTTATTTAGGTATTGTTTTACTGCTATCATAATTGATGCATTAATAGGGATAACAAGCCTAACTTGCTGATACAACTAACACCATACATTGGAAGTGGGATTTTCCTACGTCTTAGGTAGGTACAATCATCCAAAGAAGTACTACATATTTGAGGCAACATTTGTTGGGTTTACAAGGAATCTCTTTTCCCATTTCACTCCACTTAGACTTGAATTCTAGGGGTTTCACTTTGATCTCCATCTCTTTCTCCTAGGGTCACTAAGATTGCCTCCCTAGAGTGACCCAGTCGCCCTTGAAGTGAGATACCTACATTGAGGTGACATTGGGTGTAGTGTTCCTTAGTTGTAGAACTTGCTTTTTGTGGTTGGGTCGAGCTTCGACCAACCTATGAATTGTGCTATAACATTTTTTCTCCATTGTCGGGGAGGATTTTGAATTCTCTTCTGAACCCTAATGACACTTTGGTAAGATATCCCAAAGCCTTATCCCTTATCTTACTTGGCGAATCGATTGAGGAGAGTTCCTTTTCCACCTTTTCGATAAATATTTTTCTAAAATCTTGTCTGACGACTCTACCATACCACCAAAGAAGCATGTTCCCAAAAAACCCTCCAAAGGTTGTAAGGAACCACCCAAAGGACATATTCCTCCAAATTCCCCCATCCCTCGTAAGTGTTCATCTACCTCTCCTATCCCCCCATCCTCACTTGTTATTTCCACACCTCTGCTTTCACCCATACCCACCTCACCAAGCGTTACTTGTAACTTGCAAACCAAAGAGGAACACAAACCTTTGGAAATAACAAAAATCCATGGACCCCCTCATAAAATCCCAAAGGAATTCAAAGAGTGATTACCCATATTTTCAGGAGAAGACCTCACTGCACTTGGAGATCACTTGTATATTTTCTCGCCTAGTCTAGAATCCTGTCACCAACATCTGTATATCTTGATGAAACGTTTCACTTACACTTTTGTAGGAAGGGCCAAGGATTGGTTTAATGAGACTTCCCATGAAAAATAAAAAATTGGAACCTCTTTCAAGAACTTTTTACCAAGAGATTTGGAAAAAAGGGATATTGCCAATCCTTGTATAATGAACTTCAAAATTGCAAAATAAAATCAGGGGAGGATATAGTTTAACACCCTCATAAGATTTTTTCCTTAGGAGTTAAGACCTCCCAAAGCTACCATTCTCAAGGTATATATATCAACCATGAAATATTGGTATGGGGTCCTGATTGGGAGACGTCCTACCACTTTTTTTTAGGCTCAGGAGAGAGCATGAGAAATACAAGAAAACTTATCTACCGCTCTCATACAAGAAGAAGAGGTCCTCAAAGGGATTTTTTAGATTAATCATATTGATGACTTTGTCTCACCAAACTTTCCCTCAGACGTCAGAACTTGCCTACAAGAGGAACGCGAGAAAGTAGATGAAAGGGAACCCTGTCTCATGATCAATATTTTAGAATAAGAGAGAGAGTAACATTAGAAAAAACACATTGCCCACTGAATGAGATCTTGGAATTTGAAAAGAAGCAAGCCACATAGCGGGCTGAAGAAAAATTCTCACAATACTTTCAACAAATTATTGTAGAACCTCTCAAGGAAGCAAGGGTTAAAGTCAACAAAGGTAGCAAGAAAGTATCTCTCCAAGATAGGAAGAAATATGAAAGTATTATGGAAGAAGGAATAGACAACATGTTTATTTTGGAAAATTCCCCCTTTATTGATGAAGAAAGAAAAGAAGGATCTTGGGGCCTAGATTTTGATGGTGCACACTCAAGCACAAGCTCGGGTGCAGGGATAGTCTTAAGGTCATCAGATAATGAAACTACCCTTTTCTCATAAAGACTTGAGTTTGACTGCACAAACAACATTGCTGAGTACAAGTCCATTATCCTAGGCATTAACGTGACCATCGATATGAACATCAAGAGCTTTCCTATAAAGGGGGATTCATACCTAATTGTTTCAATGGTCAATAATAAGTTTGTTGTGAAAACCCCAAGGTTAAAACAATAGAGGGATGTTGTTTGGGATTCCATAAAAAAGTTTGACAACTTTTCCATTGAGGCCATCCCCAGGGAAGAAAATCACTTGGCAGATAACCTTGTTGTTTCCGCTCCAAAATTACAACTTTCCAAAGAAATCGACCTCTACAAGGTGGAAGTAAAGTTTAGACTCTTGTTACGTGACAACTTGGAACATTGGCAAGTTTTTGAATATGACAGTCAACGTCTTTGTTTTCTTCAAAATGAGGTAGATCTCTCTTAAGATCAAATAAACTTGTTCGCTGAAAGAGAAAATATTGAGATCATCGATGTGGCCGACGAGTCCCTACCCAAAGGTATTGTTCCTTTATAAAATCTCTTTGACTGAAATGATATGTATAAAGGGAAACCTTCGAACAAAATCAATGATGAGATTGTTGAATACAACATTGAAAATAAGGAATCCCCGAAATTAATCAAATTTGGTAAAGAAACTGTTGAAATATTGTAACTGAAAAGAGTATTCTATTTATTATTGAGTTATTATTCATCATATCAATCCCCTTTTGTGGATTGATCATGTCGGGATTTGTACTTGAACAAATCCCCTTTTGTGGATTGATCATGTCGGGCTTTGTACTTGAACAAATCCCCTTTTGTGGATTGGTCAAACCCTAATTATATTATGCAAATTAAGAAGTTGCCCCCTAGGCCTAATTAAAGTGGTTTTAACCACTAAGAAGATAAATTGGCCCTGCCCAGTGAAGAGACACCTTTTCAGTGCCTACCAGCTAGTATAAATAAAGGAGTCTAGTCCCTCATTTGTTCACTCACTCATTCACTCATCAAGTGCACAAGTTTTGTAGCTTCAGTTGGGAGAAGAAGGAAGAGAGAAGCACATTGATCAGCGTTGGATATTCTCTAGTGTTTTGGTTTATTGTCTTGGAATTGTATTGGCTATATATATTAAGGAAGTTTTTGTTGGGTTTTCTCCCCCATGAGGGTTTCCCAGGATAAATGTTATGTATCTTGTGATTTTGTTTCTCTTAGTGATCCTACCTATGCTATTGTTATCTAGTAAATTGAAAATAAACCTAATAATAGCTCAAAACTTAACATGGTTTCAGAGCTAAGATGAAGAGAGCACCTTTCACTGGATAAGAAAAAACGTCATTGTTATCGTACATGAAAATTAGGGTTTTTTTATTGAAGAGAAATTTCAGCCTAAAAATCATCAAGGAAGTGCGCCCTATCCTAGCGAACTCTTTGATAGACTCAGCACACTTTTCTAGTGAACAAGAACTCTTGGAAAGTGAAAACCTAGTTTTCACTGGTACCAAAAAACCTAAAAACCAGGAAACCAGAACCGGTACCATAAGTACCAGTAAGATTTTCGCAAGCCCAGTTTGAAGGGGTAAAATTTGGATTTTCTGAAATCTGATTGCACTAGGCTCCTCTCATCATCCAAGCACACCTCATGGTAAGTTCAGATTTAAATTTTGAGAATTTTTAATTTTTGTTCATTTTCTCAGCTCTAGGTCAAGATGTTTGCAAGATCTAATCTTGTTGACAAGTTAGAAGGTGTGGAAAACTTCCATGCCTAGAAATATAGGATTGCACTCATTCTTGAAGAGAATGACCTCTCAAATTTCATAAAGGAATATGTACTAGAACCCGAAGAAGCTACATCCAAAGAAAAGTACAAGAAGGACATAGTTAGGGCCAAAAGAATTATTGCAAACTCCATTAAAGTTCACTTGATCCTTCAAGTGGCCTCAAATAAAACTCCAAAATAAATGTTTGATGCCCTAACCAAAATGTATGAAAGAAATAACATCAACTAGAAGATGAATCTAAGAACTCAACTCAACAGTACAATGATGCAAAAAGGAGAAACAATCCATGACTATTTCTCTAGAATATCTCAATTCATGGAACAACTAGAAGCAATTGGAGACACCCTAGATGAGGATGAACTCAGAATGACAACTCTTAATGGTCTCAGAATACCTTGGGATGTGTTCATCCAAACCATTTGTGCCAGAAAGGAGGAACTACATTTTGATAGTCTTTAGGAAGAATGTGTTCAAGAATAAGCAAGAGTAGCTAACTGAGAAGAAATACTACCAAGAGATGAATATCAAGCCCTAGATTCTCATACTAAGGGAGGAAGGAAGAGGTATCGCTTCCAGAAGGAGACTCGTCAACATAATGAATCTTACTCCCCAAAGAAATTCAACAACTCTCGTAAAGAATCTCACCCTCCAACAAGACTCCAAAAGTTTCAGAAAGGTCAAAGAAGAGAAAGAGATTTATCCTCTTATCAATGCTACCATTTTGATAAGATGGGACATATTTATAAATATTGACCAGCTAAGAGAGAAGAATACAAGAAGAATAACAAAATTCATCATGCCCATATAGTTGAAGATGAAGAGCCACCTACAAAGATGATTAAAGAACATATTGAAGACTATGTCTTAATCTCTGCCCTCTCAGGATCAGTGTCACCTAGTGAGGATACTTGGCTCATAGATATTGGTGCTTCCAAGCACATGACAGGTCAAAGAGACATTCTTCCTATCCTTACAAAAAAGAACTTTCCTGAGAAATTTACACTTGGATATGATTATCAATACCTTGTCAAAGGTGTGGGAGAGTCAAATTACAAACTTGATTAAGGAACCCTAGTGAAGATGAAGGATGTACTATATATACCAGGTTTAAAAAAGAACTTACTTTCTATCTCAGCTTTAGACAATAAAGGATTCAGAGTTTCTTTCATAGATGGAGAAGTTCTTATGTGGCATAAAGTAAAAACCATAGAAGATGCAATTGTTATTGGAACATAAGAAGGTGGCTTGTATAAGCTAAAAGGTCACCCAGTTGTAGCCTTGAATCATTCCATTGAAAGTCCATGTGAACTTTGGCATATAATATTAGCTCACATCAACTACAAGGCATTACCATATGTGAACAAGGTAGTCACAGGTCTACCAGAATTCAAAGTTGATCATGAAGGTGTGTGTAAGGGATGTGCTCAAGGAAAGAGCATAAAGAATCATTTTCCGAAGAGCGAGAGTAAAGCAAAAGGAGTCTTGGAACTCATCCACTCATATGTCTGTGGCCCAATGCCATCAACCTCTCTTAGTGTGGGTATGTATACTATGTGTCATTCATTGATGATTATTCTCGCAAAACCTAGGTTTACATTTTTAAATAAAAAGATAAAGTGTTTGGTAAATTCAAGGAATTCAAGGCATTGATAGAGAATCACTCTGAAATAAATATCAAGATATTCAGGATAGATAATGGAGGAGAATACACCTCAAACGAGTTTGGAATATTTTGCAGAGATGGAAGGATTAAGAGGGAGCTCAGCACTCCCTAAAATCCTCAACAAAATGGTGTAGCAGAAAGAAAGAACATAACTATAATGGAAGCAGTGAAGACTATGATCCACGATCAAGATCTTCCAATGCACTTATGGGAAGAAGCAACAATAACAACAATATATGTACAGAAGAGATTATCCCATAGTGATCTTGGGTTCAAAACCCCTGAAGAGATGTTCTCTGCAAAGAAGTCAGAAGTAAGCCATCTCAAAATATTTGGTTGTCCAGTATTTGTACACATTTTGAAAAATAAGAGAACAAAGATGGACCATTCAAAACATAGTTACCAACTTAACAAGAACTCTACAAAGTTCTCATTTTTGGGGGGGTCAAGTTTTTTACCCCATTTTTAAAAATGGTGCTATCAATAGCACCCCCGTCCATTTTTAGGTGGTTTTCTCAAGGATGTTTTTACATCTATTTTCAAACTTTTCTATTTTATTTTTGTTTTTATTCAATCGTGTTTTTAATCATATTTTCATGCTTCATCCAATGTTAAAAATGTTGTACACCATTTATTTTTTTGAAATTAAGATTTTTCATATAATTCTCTGTCCTTAATTAAGTTATGGACCATTGAAGAAAAACCTAAAAAGCTAAAGAGAAAAATAAAACCATAAAATTATATATATATATATATATATATATATA
>ML779279.1:2341584-2352135 GCA_009831015.1 Picea engelmannii | reverse complement strand
AGAAAAATGAGAAAATTGTAAAAAAAAAAAATTATAGCCCAAAAAAACTTTAAAAAGGTGAAAAAAACCCCAAATATTTACAACATATAAAAAAAAAACCCAAATTAAAAAAATTAAAAAAAAAAATTAATACAAAATTTAAATAAAAATTAACAAAAATTAGTTGAAAAACCTTAAAACTACAACAAAAAATTAAATCTTATAGCAAAAACCTTAAAAAATAAAATTCACACAAAAAAATTCATAAATATCTAAAAAAAAACATAATTTACACAAAAAAATTCATAAATATCTAAATAAAACATAAACATATTTTATAATATAACCTTGTTATATTATAACAATGTTATATTATAACAATGTTATAATATAACAATGTTAGATTATAACAATGTTATATTATATTATAACATTGTTATTCCATGGGACCTAGGCTCGCGGGCTTGGCTCACGTCCCATTGATATTATAACATTATTATATTATAACATTGTTGTATTATAACAATGTTATAATATAACATTGTTATATTATAACAATGTTATAATATAAGATTGTTATATTATAACAATGTTATAATATAACAATGTTATATTATAATAATATTGCTATATTATAACATTGTTATATTATAGCACTGTTTTAATATAATATTGTTATAATATAGCATTGTTATATCAGCACCATCATTGCCCTTGCAACTAAGATGAAATGGAAGTTACACCAGATGGATGTGAACATAACTTTCTTAAATGGTGTCATCGAAGAAGAAGTGTACATAGAACAACCTCAAGGGTTTTAGGTTGAAGATAGAAAGACATATGTCTGCAAGTTGAAGAATGCTCTGTACGGATTGAAGCAAGATCCTAGAGCTTGGTATGGAAGAATTGATAGTTTCCTGATGAGATTGGGCTTTATCAAGAGTAAAGCTGATTCTAGCCTTTATTTTAAGGCTATGAATGATGAACATGTTATATTGTTGTTGTATGTAGACGACTTATTATTAACTGGAGAATAAAATCTCTTCATTGATTGTAAGAAGAAGCTTGCTATAGAATTTGAGATGAAATACCTAGGCCTAATGCACTATTTCTTAGGTCTTGAGGTTTGGAAGAGCCCAGAGAATATCTTCCTTAACCAAGGGAAGTATGCAGTTGAAATACTAAAGAGGTTTGATATGTTGGAGTGTAAATCCATGAATACACCCATGGAAACAAAGTTGAACCTCCTGGTTGATACTTCTTCAGAATTGGTTGATGCCACGTTGTACAAACATATCATTGGATCATTGATGTATATGACGAATACCAGGCCAGATATATGTTTTGTTGTGAACATCTTGAGTCAATTTCTGGTAGAACCCAGACGCATTCACCTTGTCAATGCAAACCATGTGATGAGATACCTTAAGGGTACGTTGGAGTTTGGTCTCAATTATAATGGAGATCATGACTTCAGACTGAGTGGGTATACCGATTCAGATTGGGATGGAAGTGTCTCTGACAGAAAGAGAACCTTAAGATGTTGTTTCAGTCTGGGGTCAACCATGATCTCATGGAAAAGTAGGAGGCAATCAATTATTTCTCTCAGCATGACATAATCGAAATACATTGTTGCATGTTTCGCCAATTATGAAGTCGTATGGCTTCGAAAGTTGTTGACAAGTCTATTTGATCTGGAGATAGAAGCAACTGTGATTCTATGTGATAACCATAGTTGGATAAAAATGACAGAGAACCTTATGTTCCATAACAAGTCAAAACACATAGAAATCTGATATCACTACATTCGTGATATGGTGCAGAGAGGAGATATAAAGATCCATTATGTTGGCACAAATGAACATGTTGCATATGTGTTGACCAAGCCTCTATCTCATGTAAAGTTTGAGCACTTTCGAGACAAGTTTGGTATAGTCCGAAAGGACCTCCCTCGAAAGGGGGAGTAGTGTTGATGTCAACCTTGTGCTGAAGACTGAAGATTTCCAGCTTCGTGTTGATGTTGATGAGATTCCAGCCTCGTACTGAAGATTTACAGCTTCGTGATGATGTTTATGTGATGCTAACTTCATGTTGAAGATTTCCAGCCTAGTGTTGATGTTGATGTGATGTCAGCTTCGTGATGAAGAATTCCAGCCTAGTGTTGATGTTGATGATCATCCATCCTTCATGTTGTGATGTTGTTGTTGTTGATGTTGTATCAACCTCATGTTGTTATTGATGATGATGATGTATTGGTGTTATACTAATCCATGTTGATGTAGATGATGATGATGCCATTTGATATCCTTGTTGTGGATGATGATATTGATGATGAGAAAAATTTCAATGATTTATAGATATTCCAGTCAGTTTTCCAAGTACTATTGATGTTTCTTCCCTCTCTCTCTCTCTATTGATGATGTTGTAGAATACCCTTCTTGTTAAGGGGGAGTGTTGAAATATTTTAACTGCAAAGAGTATTCTATTTATTATTGAGTTAATATTCATCAGATCAATCCCATTTTTTGGATTGGTCATGTCGAGATTTGCACTTGACCAAATCCCCTTTTGTGGATTGGTCAAACCCTAATTATATTATGAAAATGGATGATGAGAAGGAAAAATTGATTACACTTATAAGAGAATTAAAAGATGTCTTCGATTGGTCTTAAAAATATCTAATGGCCTACCGAGAAGACGTTATACAACACACCATTCCCCTCATTGATGGAACGAAGCCTTTCAAACAAAAACTCAGGCAGATGAACCCAAAGGTTTCCCCAAAAGTATAATAGGAGTTACAAAATATGATTGAGGCAGGAATACTTGAACCTATTAGATATTCGTCATGGGTGTCTAATCCATTTATTGTAAGGAAGAAGACTGGTGAAATCAAGATATGTGTAGATTTCATAAACTTAAACCAAGCTTTGCTCAAATACAATGATCCTTTACCAAACATGGAATATCTTTTGAAAAGGGTAACCGGTGCAGAGATGATTTCCATGCTTGATGGCTTATCAGGGTATAATAAAGTCTTGGTAAATATGGATGATCAACTAAAAACTTATTTTACCACCCCTTGGGGAACCTATAAGTATTTACAAATTCCTTTTGGACTCACCAATGTAGGGGCTACTTTTCAATGAGCCATGGAATATGATTTCAGAGATCTAATTGGAAGACTCATAGAGATATATCAAGATGATCTTACCACCATCTCTAAAAAGAGGTAACAACACATTCAACGCTTAAGAACTATCTTCCACAGATGTAGGGAATATGACATTTCTCTCAACCCTAAGAAATCAATTTTTGGTGTTGACAAGGGTAAGTTACTGGGACACATCATTTCTAAAGATCGAATCACGATAGATCCTACCAGGGTTGAAGCCATCAAGAAAATCCCTCTTCCCAAAGACAAGAAATCCTTGCAATCTTTCTTTGGTCAGATCAACTTTATCAGGAGATTCGTCCCAAACTTCGCTGAAATTGTTAAACCCCTTAACAAGTTACTAAAAAAGGACGTCCATTTTGAGTGGGAAAGTGAAGGTATACTGTCTTTCAAACATATTTAGGAGGCAATAAATATCACACCAATCTTGGTCAACCCGAAATGTTCCAAGGACTTCATCATTTTCTCTTTTGCTTCAAAGGATACCATTGCAGGGGTGTTGTTACAAAAGAATGATCAAGGGAATGAACAACCAATCGTTTTCATGGGAAAAAATATTAGGAACTCAGAATTGAATTACACCATTACAAAAAAAACAATATGACACTTTAGTCAAGTCTCTCAAACACTTTCGAACTTATATTGGATATAACAAGATCAAGGCCTTTGTCCCCTACCTCGCCGTAAAGGATGTTTTATCACAATAAGATTGTCTTGGATCAAGAGGAAAGTGGGTGTCACAAATACATGAATATGATTTGGAGATCAAGCCAACTGAGTGAATTAAAGGACAAGGTTTGGAAAATATGATGACAAAAATAAATCAAGAATCCATTGAGGTAGGACAGAAGGAACAAGTCAAAATCGTCATAAGTGATATTGAAAATAATGAATGGTATTCGGACATCATTTATTACTTGAAAAACCTCACATGCCTTGATCATTTGGTGGAACATAAAATAAGAGCCATGAGACTCAAAGATATGAAGTATTTCCTAACAGAGGATGGTCTCGGGTGGAGGAACCCAGATGGGGTAATCCTCAGATGTGTTGATAAAAACAAAATTGATAAGTTGATGACTGAACTTCATGCAAGACATTGTGGAGGCCATTTTGCAGCACACACCACTTCCCATAATATTTTGAGAGTAGGATACTATTGGCCTACTATCTTATCTGACACACATTGATATGTTAGGGCTTGTCATCCATGTCAATTGTTTACCAGAAAGAAATGCCTCCCTTCCCTTTTCCTTAATCCAATCATTGTGGAAGCACCCTTTAAAAAATGAGGATTGGATTTCATTGGTGAATTCAAAGACAATTCTAGTAATGGATACCGATGGATTTTGACCGCCACTGATTACTTCATGAGATGGGAAGAAGATATATGAAATAAGTTGTGATGAAATTCCTTGAGGAAAATATTATCACTAGATTTGGTGTCTGCTAAGATAACCACCAACAAAACCAAAGCCTTTAGCTTAATGGCACTCAATGAGTTTTGTTTCAAGTATGGGATTGTTTTATCACATTATTTGAATTATTATCCTGAAGGGAATGGGTTGGTGGAATCCAGCAACAAAAACATCATGAACATTGTGAAAAATATTGTTGGGTAAAACAAGAAGAGTTGAGACAGTTAAATTAAGTATGCCCCGTGGGACAACCACACAACTACCAAGACTTCCATCGGAAGGACTCCTTTTGAGTTGGTGTATGGATTAGAGGCTCGATTTCCTGTAAATATCCAAATTCTAGCATTACAAATAGCCCAACAATTTAGTACAGATAAAGAAGCATTGCAGGGACAAATCGACTAGCTCATAGAATTAGATGAGACTCGAATAATGGACTTCGATCAAATGGCAAGGAATGAAGAGAAATTAAAGGGAAGTTTTGATTGGAAGGCAATACAAAGAGACTTCAAGGAATGGGATCAAGTCTTATTGTGGGACAAAAGAAGAGAAAAACCAGGGATGCATCAAAAGTTAGATGGTCTTTGGATAATCCCCTACAAAATAGACTAAGCATCTGGGCCAAAATATTTCTACTTATCCACGACAGAAGGGAGGAGGATGCCACTACTAGTAAATGGATCTCTCCTCAAACATTATTTCCAAGGTGGCACATGACTTCTTCAGGGCCCATGCCCTAGGTAAGTAGGCAATTCATCTTGTTTTTCCCTCTACATTTACATCTTTATTTATCATGCTAGTTTATATGCATTTCATTTTCATTTTGCTCTACTTGCATAGTGGTTTCATGCTTAGTTTAGAAATTTTTGAAAAAATGTCAATTTTTTTTCTTTTCTAGATTAATTTTCATTTTTGGATATATATATATATATATATATATATATATATATATATATGGATGAAGGGTGATAGCACCAACCTATATGCTTTGGTCCTTTTGTTTGAGTCTTTGGCAGGAACATGTCTACCAAGAGATGTTGCAGTTCTCATGCACTCTATGGAGAGCTCATGTCCCCAGGTAGGAGCCAGATGTTATCCCCATTTTTTGGATAACTAAGGATATTATGTATCGAGGCCTTCATGTTGCAGATATGGAGTGTCGAGATACTACATGACCAAAAGTATCCTTTTTCATAGTTGGAGACCCTCTCACCACCACACAGATCACATATTTTCATATGGAATCCACCACACTTGCTGGGTTCTAGAAGGCAATGGTCCTTGCTCCATGAGGTACAAGTCAGTATTATGATGAGCATCATTTCAATATTTAAGCCATTTGAGTATGTTCTATCTTAGATTGCTCTAGATTTCATGATATATGCTTGGACACTATGCATTTTTCCCTACTTCACCTTTGTGGTTGACATTGTTCCCTAGTAAGTGGTCTTCCTTGGGGATGGGTTTTCTACTAGGAACTCCCTTGAAGATCCATTTACCGTTTCCAACCATACTTATCACTTTTCATCACTATTCCACCCCATTTACTTATCTCTTGGGATTTCAGGGTGTATTGACCCAAGAAGGGGTTTTCCCTCATTCTATGGGAAGAAGGGCTAAAGGGCTAGAGGGATTGATGTTGGGTAAAAGATAAAATCCTTGTATGAAACTTCTATATGCTTCTCCCAGGGTCACCCAAGAAAGAAATGAAACACTTATCTTTGAGTAAAGGGGGAGCCACAATGAAATATGATTTAAAATGCTTAAAAGGTTAGTTGAAGGATAGGAGGTCTCATCACAAGCCGACCTATCACATCCATGAATATCTAGTGGTATGACATTACCATCATCTAGTCACCAAGCCAGGGTAATTCTGTGTCATTCTGTATGTTGTGGTTTACCTCATGCCATGGATAGATTTTCCTCATAACACTAGAGATACTTTCCTTGGGGAGTAAGAGGGTTTACACCCCCAAGGAGATAACATCTCTAGTTATTTCTACTTGAATCCATTAACCCTTCTTTGAAGGCACTAGTATTTTTATTCATTGCACTGGAGATATAAATTTGTTGCCTAGGGAAATGTGAGTTTTGCTAGTTTCAAGTCTATCTTTTGGAGAAGTGTTCCTTAAACCTTGAGCTCTCTTGCCTCATTGAGGTGTCCTCTTTCTCCCAATACTTTACCTTTTGTAATAAATTGTTTCTTACATCCATAAGGCTGTAGAAAACCCTAACCCTAGATCATTAATATCTTACAAACTAACCCTAGATTAGCTCCTAAATTTTGCATACTAACTCTACTAACTAGGGCGCATATTTTTAAGATAATTGTTGGTATATTTTGATGATATGATTTGCTGAGATAAGTGACTGAAATATGTAAATTTTTTGAACCTACACATAATATATCTAGCTAGAAAATACCACACATATTTGCAGATAGAAATTGAGAAAGAAGAAGCAAGAGAGAAAGAATGGAAGAATTCTCATTAACCGTAATGAATAAAGAATAATTTACACAGGATATACTCTGTATAAATAAACCAATGAGGACTAGAGGTGAAGACAAGGCACCATAATGGTGGTCTAGAGTGATATGGACACACACCAATAGTTATGAGAGTGAAATCCCCCCTAGTCTAGTCTCTCGGGCAGTTACAAGAGTGAATTGTCAGCTAACTGAGTTAACTAGTCTACCGGTCTTCAGTTAACTGAGTGAAAGATAGTGAAGTGAGGAGGAGATCAAGGAATAACGGGTAATGCGATAGTCTGGTGATGATCCCAAGGAAAATTCACATTAGCTGGTGATGATCCCAATGTTGCATGGTGACAAAACCAATGCAACATCTAGACTCCACTCAACTAGTCAAACTGAAGTGAAAACTAAAGAGAATATTCTCCTATAGGAATATTCTCCCTAAAATTTAGGAGACTAGAAAAAGACTAATAAAAATAGGAAAACCCTTAGGAAAAATAAATACTAGGTGTGTGTGAAGTAACTCCAACACCCCCCTTGAACATCACTATGATGAAAATAAAGAATGGGTCCCGACAACGAGGCCATGTTAGGTACCCAAATACAAAAAATACACTAAAATAAAGTGAGGAAAAAGGGAAAACCTCANCCCCCCCCTCAAGGTACAATGTATGTAAAAATAAGAACTAACAGTTGCTAGGAAACAATGTCCTTCACTCCAAGACGACTTTGCAGAGAATGGAACGTTTTCGCAGTGAAGGTCTTGGTGAAGATGTATATCATCTGTTCTATTGAAGGACATAACTATAGGTTGATGATACCCTCGTGTAATAATTACCGGATGTAGTGCATGTGGATCTCGATGTGATTTGTCCGCTGCCTCTGAACTGGATCTCTGCAGAAATTCAAAGTGCTCTGGTTGTCACACTAGATGATGATCGGCCGATGAAACTGAATGCCCAACTCAGTGAGAAAATGTTGTAGACACATAGCCTGAATGGTTATGTTAACTACCCCTCTGTACTCTGCCTCAGCTGAAGATAGAGTAATAGAAGTTTGATTCTTTCTCAACCAACAGTTAGGCCCCAAACCAAGATTGAGTGAGTAACCAAATGTGGACTTGTGATTAATGCTATCACTAGCCCAGTCAAAATCAGTGAACCCGATGAGATCTAATGTAGAGTATACTACATAATGAATCCCAAAGGTGATGGTGCCCTGTACGTATTGAAGGATACACTTTGCAACCTTCCAATGTAGCTCATGCAACTCCTTCATGAACCTATAAACTGTGCCAACTGCATAGGAGAGATATGGTCTGGAGTGTGTGAGATACAAAAATCTCCCCACTAGCTATCTGTACAGTGTGATATCAACCAGTGGAGTGTCCCTGCCATCCTCAAGTTTGACTCCTGATAGGAAAGGAGTCGGAGCAAACTTGCAGTCTGTCATGTGAAATCTCTTAAGGAGATCTCGTGCATACTTGGATTGAGACAATTTGATTCCTGATGCATCCTAAATGATCTTAATTCCAAGGAACAAGTGTAGCGGACCCATGTATGTCATCAAGAACTTGTCATGTAGAATCCTCTTGACTGCAACAATCGATGAAATTGAGCAACCGGTAATAAAAAATTCATCAACATACAAAACTAATAGTAGAAGTGAATCAGTCGTCATGAGCATGTAAAAATTCAGGTTTTATTTACAACATATAAAGTTTTGTGACAATAGGTAAGAGTCCATCTTGTCATACCATGCCCTTATAGCTTGCTTGAGGCCATAAAGTGATTTCTTCAGTCGATAGACCAAAGATGAATCCTTCATAAATCCATGGGGTTGCTCCATATAGATATCCTCAGAGAGATCTCTGTGAAGAAATGAATTATTCACATCCATTTGATGGACTTCCCATCCCTTGGCTGCCACAATGGAAAGTGCCAAATGTATGGAATCCATCTTCGCTTCTGGAGATAAGCTCTCATCATAGTCAATTCCATGCACCTGCTGAAAGCCTTTGGCAAAAATCCTAGCTTTGTATCTGCTAATCTGTCCATTCGCTGTGCTCTTGGTCATGTAGACCCATATGAACCTGACAAGTTTCCTTCCAAAAGGAAGGGGAACCAGATCCCAAGTCTGGTTCTCGAGGAGGGAGTTGTACTCCTCCTACATGGAGGATTCCCATAAGGGATTTCTAGCAGCCTCGCCATAAGACTATGGATATGAATATTGAACCAAGAAAATATGCCTGGATGGAAATGGTTTAGTGGAAATGAGTGCAATAGGAGGCTCCTTGAAATCAGATCAATTCCTCCTAATATCAGTTGGATCACCAACAAGATCCCCTACATCCTAGAGAGTAGTCTGGGCCCACTTGGGCCTTTGTTGTGGCTCTGTATCTGCTTCTGGATGCACCGAATCTGTATCTGGCTATACTAACTCTTTATCTGGATCATCTGAATCCTATGAATCATAAATCTCATATGAATAAGATTTGGCATGTGCATGCTCATAATCTCGGATAGGTGGACGAATGAAGGTGTTTGGATGCGGTTGTTGAGGTACATGCGAGACTCTTTCCTTGAATTGGACACTTCTCTCAATGATGAGTCGTTCCGAGGAGAGATCAATAAGTATGTATCCCTTCACACCGTCGGGGTATCCAACAAAGATACACTATGTGCTCTGTGGATCAAGTGCCTTCCTCTTTTCAGAGGGAATCCAGGCCCATGCACGTGAATACAAAATATGAAAGTGGGTCACTTCCGGTTTGAGGCCGATCCAAGCCTCGTAGGGGGTCTTATCCTTGAAAGATCTATGGGGAGATATTTTTTGGATGTAGGTTGCACAATTAAGTGATTCAGACCATAGTCTCTATTGAAGTGACTTTGCATGTAGCATGCAAGATGACATCTCTTTTAGAGATTTATTTTTCCGCTCAGCATGTTAAGAACCAAATATCAATATAGCATAGAAAAACCTCAGAAAAAGTACTAAACTCCTTGAAAAAGAGATAATTTCAGATAATAAGCCTCTTCGAGGGGGAAACCTCCTTTTACCCCACTTAAATGTTCAAGTATAAGATGCTTCCAAATGAAAATGTCTCCTTGGTATATATAGGAGACTAGGAGGTATAATTACAACTAATGGAATAAAGCCGACATAAATAAAATAACATTACTAATCTAATATGCCCCAATTAAGGGGTAATGAGCCAATATTAGGGCTTAACACGCCCCTCCCCTTGAGACAAGTGTTGTCCACAATGCTTGAGTAACTCTGGATGCTTCTGTATAAAAGACTCAACTTCCCAAGTGGAATCTTCAGTCGGTAGTTTCCTCCATTGAATGAGATACTCTAAAATGGATCTATTCCTCAGTTGGCGAATTCTTGTGTCAGTGATGGCTTCAGTCTCCAATATGATTTTTCCTTCCTCGTCAAGTTCTGGCAATATAGTTTGAACTGGGATCTTGTCGCCTATAACCTTCTTTAAGCATGAAACA
>ML779279.1:2274944-2326121 GCA_009831015.1 Picea engelmannii | reverse complement strand
ATAGGAAGCGATTATAAGGTATGTTACTTATTCTTGCCTCTTAGTAAATTCAATATTTAAAACTTAAGGAAAGCGTCCTATTCTGTCATGTTTTGTTCTAGATCCAGGTGGATCTAGGGAGATCGGTTTGTGTCCGCACTTACTGATTTATCCATAAACAATAAGACTGTAAATTTTTGTAAAAAATACATGTTATGACAGTCATCTTTTCTTACCTCTTAAGTGCCATTTATAGCTCATTTTATTTGCTAATATTTATGTTGATTTGTTTAACTAAATTAGATATTTATATTACGATTTAGATATTATTTTGTTTCTGTCATAATGTTTTCATTAATAGGGACAAGAATCCTAACTTGTGGATCCAACTAACACCATACATTGCAAGTGGTATTTTCTTATGTCTTAGGAAGGTACAATCATCCGAAGAAGTACTACATATTTGAGGCAACATTTTTTGGGTTTACAAGGAATCTCTTTTCACGTTTCACTTCACTTAGACTTGAATTCTAGTGGTTTCACTTTGATATCCATCTCTTTCCCCTAGGGTCACCGGGATAGCCTCCCTAGAGTGACCTAGTCACACTTGAAGTGTGAGACCTACATCGAGGTGACATTGGGTGTAGTGTTACTTAGTTGTAGCACTCTCTTTTTGTGGTTGGGCCAGGGTTTTCCCAACCTAAAATTTGTGCTATAATAGTTATCATTAGCCCCTATGTTATGAAAATCATTAGAAAATTCTACTAGGTGTCCATTTGTGGTAACAATACCATTTCCTGAGAACATAGGTAAATGATCTTTGAATTTAGGTAATGGTTGGGTGGCTAGTGTGAGATTCAAGGGAGAAGGCACGTGCCATGGGGTGGTTTTATCATCTTCCTCAAATTGAAAAAGTCCATATTTCTTAATCACCTTAGCAGGATTGGTAGTATATTGAATAGGGACTTGATGATTATAGATACTACCAATCACGGATGAAGCAGAGGGTTGTGAGGAGGAGGAACCTCTGGTGCCACTAACACTACCTGAAGATGTCATTTAAGGTGATAGGTATGGGTGATGAATATGAACTGGAAGAATCAAATAGGTTTCGCCTAAGAGAACTTTGTTGTGTTGATAAGATAAGTTTTCTCCTTCCTATTTCAGAAATATGAGTAACTTCAGGGGACAATCCTCTTCTTCTTCGATAAATACAAGAATTAAAGGACATGAAATAAAAGATTAAATAGGTAAGAGGAAAGGTTATTGTTGATTTATGGTCCACCTTCACCTAGCTTCCCAACGTTCACAAATATTTATGTCCCTTTCAATTACTTCCCAAGAGCGTGCAAGTTCAACACAAGTACTATCACTTTCTATAATAGTGTTGAATAAAGTCAAGGTAATGTTGGTCTGGTCATCAAGATTGTTTCCAATATTACGTTGTCTCACAACATGTACTTTCATGGAAAAATCAGTCAAAGAGTAAGAAGAAAAAACAGGAAAATATAATACAATCGTGATACAATCAACCAGAGAGATATGGAAATATCTCCCCAGTATGGTTGCCAAATAAATGTTGAGGAAAAGGTACAAAGTATCTTACTCAAACATTTTCAGATATTGCTAGAATAGGGAAAGATAGTTGGTAATGTTACCTGAAGTTTATAGCCTTAAATTAAAAACAATCACTTAATACACAAATAATATGTGCGAGGGATCAAGGATAATTTTATATATTATATACAACAGTGAGAAAGAAAGAAAGAAGAAATATACATAAGTGTGTACATGGATAAGAGACAAGGATAAAAGTAAAATCTGAACAATATCATTAAGATACATATGTGAGACTGAAATCATAAATATGATTTTTTTATTAACTTCATTCTGAGATACGAAAAAGAATTCTCTTTATAAACCCTTGCGAGGGTGGGGACCAAAGTCATATTTAGAAGTCTTTGATGGGAACCATACAAAAATATTGTGACAACAAAATAAAACCGAAGATAAATATCTAGATAAGCTTTCCATAAAAATGTTGTCACTTGATTCTACAAAATATTCTGTATCGGTCATGAAATCTAATTCATAAACAAACAATAACACATAGATTGCCAAAGATAGATCATAAACCTTTAGAAACAAGCTATTGAAAGATATGATTCAGTTTTGAATCCTGCTGCCTTCAATAAGGCCATGTTGTCATCAATATAGTTTAGCTTTCTAATAAACTCATAATGAATGAAGAAAAGAAGTATCTCACAAGTACAGACCAGAAATTATATCATAAGTTCCCCTTATGTTCTCCCTCCCTTTGTCCCTTCTTTTTATTGAGATTTTATTCTTTCCCAACAAGTTATGGTAGTTCAACTACCTTTCTTTTGTTAAGCTTAATTATCTTAACTAATTAGTTGAGACAAATACATAATAATACATAAATAAGGGTCTATTTAAATAATAACTAAATAGGTGGGACCCCTTGTCACTCCAATTTTTATTTCTTTAATGATCATCAAAATATGAAATAAAATACCCCAAAAATTAACTCAAATATTCGCCTTGTAACTCCCATCCTCATATAAATAGTCAAATATTTTAGTATCAAAATAAAACATTACTATAGCCAAAAATAGAATCATATCGATGTTGTCCAAAACATTATATCATCATACCATTAAAAACTATCCTCAATAGAAAATAACATTAAAAGCATTAAAACCCATATTTGTTGTGGGAGGCATTTTGCCTCTTTTCACTGTTGCCTTGTTTTGATCCCTTTCCTGATTTGGCTTGTGCAACAACCTTCAATTGATTGGAACCTTGTGGGTGGATTTCATTGATGACATGCAAGCAACTATGTTTGAGGTGGATATGAGAGGACACTGATTTAGAGGAGTCTTTGGAAGACTTGGAGGGATTAGCCACCTCTTTTCCTTTATGTAATTCTGGCTCAGGAAAGGTAATTTTTAATCTCTTGCTTGCATGAGAGGAATGTACTAGAAAGACAAAACGATCAACTTGAAAATTTGGGTTGAATGGCGGTGGAGGAGGGGGCAATGAAAACAATATTGTAGGCCAACCATTATGATGTGCAACAAGCTAATGTACGATCTCTTGCCAACCATCATTGGAAGGTGGTTCTGGATGCATAGAAACATGAGGGGGGACACTGATACCAGAGAAATTTTGGTGTGTCTGGAAAAGAGGCCTCTCAGGTCTAGGTTACAGAATTCCTTGGCCAACTACATTAAAAAAACCAGCTTGGAAAAAATGATTTAGTTCTTGTGGATCAACGTCAAAATGTATTGAAAATCATGGCCTTCTATGGACTCTTTGCCAATTATTTCCTCTACCTTTGTTTGCACCCATGCCATTGCTGCCCCTACTAAAGAAGCTCATCCTGAAGCAATACTCCAATCAGAATATGAAAACTTTTTATAATCCATTCACTAATACTCTACCTAAATAAAATCAATATGTTGGCTCTATCATTCACAACATAAGCATATGCAACCCATCCATTGACACAACCCACCACATCCAATAATCAATTGCAATTTGAACAGGGAATGATAGGGTCATTGGGAATATGAGAGACTTTATAATGAATGAAAAATGGTAGCATGGATAGGAACCAACAAATGAATACTGTTCAATAAAAATGTGGAGCCCTTTTCTTAAAAAAACAATATCTCCATATCACAATTTCCAACTAAAATCATCGACCAATCCTCTTTAATCCTTTTCCTTTAAAAATGAAATTCAAGATAACATAACAGGGAATGGATTAAATGTTATTGGGAAGGTGGTGGGCATATAATGAGAAAAAAATGAGAGAATGAACGAGAATAATAATGATTATTGATCTGTTACAAGAAATAACATTCATTGACTTTAAAATCAACATTTCCATTATTCAACAAAAATCATTTAAATATCCACAAAAACATTTGAATATCCATTGTTTACCATGCCTATTTATTTCCAAAACTCCCACCAAATTATGTTTGTGACATAACATTATTTTTAAACTTGAACACACAAAATCCATAACATGGCAACAATTATTTTAACATACAATATCCACGACATGTAAACATTTTATTTAAACTGCCCAATACCAATTTCTAGGAAAATGGTAGGGTTATCAAACTATGCAAATTTATTTCTCCTTTTAAAACCATAGATATTCTTTAAACTGGTAAAGCGTTCTGCATGATATTGTTGACAACGCAATTTGATGCAGTCAAAACCATAACCAGAATGCCTCAACTCGACATGAGAGGCTGAGAGGAAAACAATCATAAAACCCTTCGATTGTACATCACATACAATTTACATTACAACCCCAAAATAACAATTTCCAAAACAAATCGGGTTTGAAAACCCAATGCGAACATGGTGAGCATCAAACCCACATCAACTTCAAGTCGAAATAATTCCCACACGGGTAAACAACAAGAAAGCCACAGTTCTTGGGTCGAATCCATATTCTCATTGTTTGGTTAAAACAACTAAACAAGACTTTGAATCTGAGTTTATATTTATTTACTTGCCCGCATTATTGGATGGGAAAAACAAGGCCTAGGACAAGGAAATATTCATAGGTGTCGAGGAATGGATGCAAGCAAAGCCAAAACATTTCCTTCCCACAAAAAACATTCTTCACAAACTTCCCAAAGTGGTCGCAAGACAATACACATGGCTCCATCACTTTCTAAACAATGTTAATGATAATACGAAAGGGCTGCAAAACTTCAAAAGTGTGGATACGCACTGAAGGTACAATACAATAATCACAAAAATCGACTGTTGTTTTTATTTTATGGAGGAAACCCTTAAAATTAGTCATACAGAATGAGAGAAACTGAGCACATTCACCCACATACATTTTCCAACAACGATACCAAAATAATACCACCTTTGATACAGGAGCCATACGGCCAAATACTTCGATTATAATAGAATGTCGAATAAAAATTTAGTTGAAACACTTAAATTCCAATAAGAATAAATACAAATCGAATGTATCTTACACGGCCAGAATTCCCACAAATAGTCCACTGTAAAATTTGGAAAATAAACACATTTTGCATGCAAACTCTAAGATCCAACAAAATAATTTTACTTGGAGCAGAGCTAACAATTCATGAATGAAGAGGTAAAATACCATACCTGTAAGAAGAATTCTAAAACAATTAACAAAGCACAATTATTTTCTTCCAAGGCCGAGCACAATGGAGGTGTCACTAACCAGAGCAACCAAAACAAGCATGAGGATAATAGTGAAGGTGGTGGCTTTGAGGTAGGGTAATAATGACATGTAGTAAATGGACGTCGCTTCCCCTCTTTTCACATTAAATTCCTTCAACCATAGCCAAATATGGAGCACACTTAGCCTCCAATAACTTATTCCAAACATATGATATCAACTAACAAAACATTATTCAAAATCGAATCGGGCCTCCCTCTTGGATTATTTCAACTATTATATGCCCATTTAATACTTAGCACCCAAAATAACATGTCCCACATTCCTTGCTAGTGGAGTATTACAATTACACATAATAATCAATCATCCATATATATAAAAAATATGCCATAAGTTTCATGTGGTTGGTACTTGGAGTTTGAATAATATATCAAAATCTAGTTGTAGCAAGAATAAACTAAAATGTTTATTAAAACATTTTCTCCCTCTTAAAATCAAATTGCTATCACACACAACATCCATCAATTACACATGGAAACATGTTAGGATTTCCATCCTTATTCTCAAACTGTGGAATCTTTCTCATAACGTAATCATGAGCGCAATAAGAGGAGCACTTTCTATCATTATTTTTCTAAAGGGTCCCACCTATTTAGTATTATTTAAAATATACATAAGCGATAATAAATTGAAAACCATTTGTAGGAAGTAATTTTATGTTGTGCTTTTGGGCATCAACAAACCATACGACGACACAATCGATCATCCAAACACATACGCAAGTTGGAAATTGAACAAATTAGAAAGAAACTATTTGACCACAAAAAGGGAATCCTTATCAATGATATTCTCTCTACAAAAGTTTTGACATTACTTACTTGCCAATCCGTTCACATTTTTTTACCGACCATCAATCGTTGAAATAATTGGTTAATAAACCAATCCACTAAGGCATGATATGCCATTGGTTACTCTTATTTTAAGAGTTTGAGTTCGACGTAATCATACGACCTGGAAAATGGAATATCTGACCCGATCACCTATCACGACTTGAAACGAGAGAAAATCCGACATGAATTGATGATGGCCTCCCAGATGCACACTTATTCCGAGTCAAAGATGCTCCTAAGGATTTATAAGATATAGAAAAATTCTTAGAATAAGGAAAGGCTCCAGAAGATATATCGACAAACAAAAAGAAAGTACCAACCTTAAATTTTCACCTTTTACAATCATAAATGGGTATTTATACAAAATAGGAATTGATGATGTTCTAAGGAGATGCATCCTTGAACATGAAAGATAAGATGTCATTAATGAGGCTCATGCAAGACCAACTAGGGGTCACTTCCAGGCTGATACGACAACCAGAAAGATACTGCAAGAAGGCCTATGGTGGTTGACTCTACATAAAGACTGTTGGGATCAAGTTAGAAAATGTGATGGTTGTCAAAGGCTTGGGGGAACTATGTGGAAAAACAAAATGACTCTCAATTCAGTAAATCCTAATTGAATATTTTAAATATGGGCCATTGACTTTGTCAGACCATTTACACAGAAGGAAAGAAGAACTGGTGCTAAATATATCATCATTGTTGTAGAGTATGTGAAGTGAGAAGAAGTTGAGCCAGTTGAATCATGTACCAAAGATGTCACAAAAAAATTCATATACAAGAATATAATCACAAGGTTCATATGTCCTCTTACACTAATTAGCGACTAGCGAACACACTTTGTGAATGAAACAATTAAAGTCTTGCTAGAGAAATTTTTGATCGACCACATAAGAACGATAACTTATCACCCACAAGAAAATGGGATGACCAAATATTTTAACAAAACGTTACATAAAGGACTCATCAATATTTGCAGCATCAATAAAGAAGTCCGGGACAAAAATATTCTCGTAGTACTATGGCATTACAGATCAACATATAAACGATCGATAAGTCAGACTCCATTCAATCTTGTCTATGGGCAAGAAGTTGTTATTCCCTTGCACTTTTGAACCAACTCCGATAGGGTTGCAGTTGTAGCAAAATTTGACAACAGTAAAAGTATGAACGAATGAATGTACCAATTGAACAAGTTGGAGGAAGGAAAAATAATGACAATACATCATCAAGAGGTCAAAAAGAAATAATAGAAAGTGTGGCACAACCGACATATAAATAAAAAAGATATAAAAAAAAAAGATTTATTTTTTATGTATGAAAGTCGTATAAAAGGTAAACCAAGAAAACTAGAGACAACATGGCTTGGGTCATATGTTGTCGAAGATATTTCACCAACCAGAGCAGTCCAACTCAGAATATTGTTGGGGCACCCATTCAAAAAATTAATTAATGTTGCTCATCTAAAAAAGTATCACCCTTGAAGGACAAGAACCTTGTTGGAAAAATCTAGCAGGGAAATGCCAACAAGGAGGTGAATCCAACATTTTGGTTGGAGTTGGAACAATATCGACTAATCATGTACTTATGAAAATAATCTCTGCTTAATTTTATAAACAAAATTCAGTTAAAAAAAAATTCAGGTAAATAAAATTATCAAAGAAATTTAATAAGTATTAAACATCCATCAAATCATCAAAGAGAAAGCAATAAAGAATGATGATGGAAAGAGGAAGAAGTCCTTGGTTGAGCCCGAGACAAATAAAAAGAAGACATGATTGACATACCAATCCATCACATGACCTAAGGTAAATACTTATGAAATTACAATCAAGTGATTGGGGCAGATCGATGTCAAGCAAACATGAATCAAGCTAGCATAGGAACTGTCAATATCATCTAGACAAAGTAAGGCATAGAAAAATGGACAAGCACATAAGTCACTAGGAACATCGACTAAGTCACACCGACAACAAAAAACCTGAATATTTAAGAATAACAATGGGATGACACATATATCGATCATGGGTTAATAGAGGATATCTCATCGATCGATATTAGGAAAATATCGACCAAGGAAATGTCGACGAATGCAAAGAAGGTGCATTCAATTCATGTCAGGGAAGGAGGAATGAGAATAAAGAAAATATTAATGACCAACAAGATGGGGATAACCATTGCACAACCGCCAATCACATCGACACGTATGATAGCCAATCACAAGATGCTTCATTTAATGACTGAAGGGACCCAAAGGAATGCCATCCAATCAACAATCAAGATATCTAATCATTCGACCTAGTCGTATCTCCATCAATTATGATGGAAGGGAGAGAATTAATAGAACAACAAGACACATTCAATCTGAATATTTCGATACTGGATATAAACTTTGAAGAATCTTACAACTTTGTCTCACTGTTATTCTCTCCCCCGTATCCAAGTACAAAGTCGAGCACAACTTCAAAATTAAACGAATTGTCGAAGATCATTGATCAAGACTAAAAAATTCCAAGGATGAGAGGACAATTCACCAACACACCGTAGGGTGCATGACCAATACAAGTATTCGATCGAGCGACTACAACACCACTACAAATCCGGATGCAGAATATCTGACAATCTAGGTTAGAAGAAGCGGATTGGAGCAAACATTGGGAAATTTTTATATAATGGGAAATGGAGGATAACAGCTGGAATCCTGATACATAATTCTCATAGAAATCATGGATTAGACACATCTTGGGAGCTCCACAAGTCGCTAGCATGGGAAAATGGAAAGAAGAAGCAACAAGTTCATCGTGATTCGGTACCACCAAGGATACCTTTGGCTAGACAATCCCATAGAAATAACGGGGGGACTCATTCACCATATTATTGGCCTTTTGAAGATAGGGACTAAGGTACCAAAGTCATCTAACACAACGATTGGATGCATTTCTTGACAGGATTGAAAACAACCAAGAACTCTAAGGGGTTGCTCATTAACAAAATCACCAACCTGAAGGTCTGTTGGACTGCAGTAATTATGTCTTTGTGCTTCACACCAGTAGGGTGAGCATCATATGTGAAAATGACGATGGTCGAATCGATAGGCCAGGTCTATAAGAATGCTGAAAGATTCAACTAGTTGGAGCACCTGGACAACATAATCCAAACCAACTATAAAGAGTGCCAAGAATATCGTAAGGCCATAAAATTACCATCCCTTTGAATTTGGATAGCAATGGATCAATTTGGTATGGTCATCAAAGAAACATTTACAATAAATAAATTCCCATCTATGGAGAAGTATAGAATCTTCTCATCCAACCAAACAAGCACTTTCAGTCTGCTGCCTTCCCAAGAAATGTTTTGACTATGGGTTGGAAGCCTGAAAGACAACTCTCACAAATGGTGGGTCAATAAAGTAGTTCATCGGGAATTACCAAAACCCTTCCACATTCATCTTGAGCTCGACTATACAAATCTCTAGTGTGGAGTCGAGTCGACCCCAAAACCGAAAGAGCTGCATTATCAACCGACAACGGAGGAAATATTTATGGAGCTTGAAAGATAGATCAATCAGGAGATAGAAATATCTCACGAAGCACAACAATATGGGGTACCTTTAATACTTCCTCTAACTAAAGAGAGCAGGAAAAATAAAGGGAAGAAGAGTTGTACACAATCCCTTTTGTTGAATAGTTGCAAGATGTAGCGCTCAACCCTGCAATCCCATCTCTAGGGAAAAGAAAGAAAATGGCCAAAAATGATAAAGGGAAAAAGGATTCTATGGAGGAAGAATTAATTATTGAAATAGAAGAAATCTGGGGGGAAACCTTCCAATCAAATGAAGGCATCGACTTCAATGACCTGGAAGTCCAAGAAAAATTATCAAGCATTACGACCAAGATTTCCGAGAAAATAAAGCAAAATCGACAAGATACTAACACCATGAAAAGAATCTACATTTCGTCAATTAGACCGGGGATGAAAGAGGCCATACAAAAATACAAGGAAAAAAAGAAACAAGTAAAGAAAATAAGGAGTACAATCCCGCGGATTGAGACAAGAGGAACAAAAATACATAAAATTTTGGAAGCCAAGACTACCATCGTTAGGCCGACACAGGTCACAATCAACAAAAAAAAATGGGAGATAAGGCTGAGAACAACACCAGGAAAGAAAAAGACGACCGACAGAGTAATCAACTTAACCATAGAATCACCTTCGATCGAACAAGTAGCCATAATAGAGTAACAACCAACAAATAAAAAGAAAATAAAACTTATAATCGATGAGTCATCGAAAGCAACAACATCCAACCAACCAATGGAGTCGAACGAAAAAGAGATTGAGCTAGTCTCAACATAGAAAAAACATTTGGTTGATGGGATACCGATCGAGTTGACTCACCCCGTTGAGTCAGTACAACCGAAATTGGTCGTTGAAGTACCAATTCCAACAACCTACACAGTCAAGTTGATGCAACAACATGACTCAGGAATCCATGTACACGACCAATGGTTTCTGCCATTTGTAGTCGTGGAGCAACCGAACATCTAAAATGAAACCATCCTAGAGGTAGGGGAAATCCAACAAGTTGATAACCCTCTGCATAATGATAATTAGGAGTCAGGGCCAACCAGAAAAATACCGGGCATACCGATAGAGAATCAACAGAATCAACAGAATGAGGTAAACTGTCCTGATATTCACCCTATCAGCCCTGACCGAGAAGAATAAAAAGAGGAAACAATCCAACAAAACATCCTTCTCCCTCAAAATAAACCTTTAGTACAACATCATAACATCTCTTCTACACAACAAACAATATCATCCCAGGACAAGCATGGACAGTTAGCAAATTCCACACACAAAAGAAAGAAATAAAAGTCATCAAAGATCAAGTTCAGAACGACCTGACCATCCATCCCATATGGTTCCACTATCAAGGCCACAATCAACCCTTCCACTATTTTCGATCAATACCTCTTCGACTTACACAAATCATTTCAAGAGAATCAACGAGGAGGTGGAAAAAAGTGATTAAAGAAGGAATTTGGATAGAAAACTTAAAAGAAGAGAAAAGGAACATGTTACAGGAAGGAAAAGAATAAGTTGGGAAGCATGAGGCGACAAAGCATATGGAAAAGGTACAAAACTCTTTAGAAGGGTTTAAAGAAATGATTGGAAGGCTAATCAAAATCAGTACAAAACAACAACTCAAGGCAAATGGACTTCAAAAATAAAAAGAGGAGGAACAACAACAACTCAGCATGGAATCTAAGGATAATTCAAAAGACTCAAGAGAAGATAACCACAACCCTGGAAGCAAAACATAATAATATTAAAGGATTCAGACAAAACATGGTTAAAATTTCCAAACAAGCGGTATTGCTACATTCTGTGGTAAGCGACTGGAAAAATCACTTTATAGATTCCTTCAACAAATATAGGATACAAAGAGATGCAGTTGAAAATATAGAGAGAACACAAAATTTTACCATTGACAACAAAATCAAAGAATCCCTCATGGTACAACTAACAAAGGAAAAGGGAGTAGAGCTACAACTTTCACAACAAGAGGAGTGGCAGACAGAGGGAAAAAAGAAAAAATAGAAACCAATTGATAAATCAACCATCTCACTCAGCTCAAATATAAGATGCAAGATACTGAACAACAACAAAGTCGGTATGCTCACCCAAATGAAACTACTAAGCTTAGAAGCACAAAAATAAATCAACGCATGGTGTGAATTTTCACATCAATAGAAGCATTCAACCCCTAGTATCATTTGGAATGCCTCCAGATTCAACACTGAAACTGAAAAGGACAACACATTTGACTCCACCAGAGGTGAAATTCTAGGTGAAGTAGAATAGTCGAATGCAACACCTTAAGTCAGTCATGCACATGGAATTTTTTGTCTCCTTCTACTTCAAATTTTCTTTTTGTTTCCGTATTCTACTTCTCAATATTGTAATCAAGTTTTGTAAATTTTATTTTTTTATACTCCCCTCTTTCTTAGGATTAGCAAGGATTTTAGGTGGGGGGAGATGTTGTAGGGGTTAGTCAACTCTGTCTACTAAACCCACTAGTTGACTAGAAAGTTGATCAACTGTGGTAATCACAAATGTAAGTCGGTTGAAGTATCTGCTAACCGACTGACCCAGGAAGTTAAGTAGTTACAAATTCTTGGTATCTAGACAGATAGGAATATAAATAGACAAGTATAGAGAGACTTTTATAAATGTATGTGAGAGATTCTATAGATTGTACTACATTTCTACATCGTTTAATAAATACAGATCTTTGGGCTCTCACTACTTATGTATGTCTTTGTTTATATCTATATGTGTGTATCTTCTATTTTTCTTATGTAAGGACTATTGGTAACTCACCCTAATTTCCCCTAGACTACAACTCTTGGCATCATCACCAAGATCTACATGGATCCATGAGTCCTTCTTCGCCAGACTGTTGAATAGCTCTCATGATTCTCTCATATTTTTTCCCACTAAGAAAATAAAAATGAAATCAACACTTGTAGCCCAACACTTCTTCCCCTATTGTACGACACTGTATTGGTGATGTGTACAATCTGTACACGCCTAGTACAATCTATACAACCCGTATGTATTTTCCCTGGACCACCTATTTGGTGCATATGTACACTTCCTATACTACTTGTCTAGAATGTATGTATGCACTCTAGACCACTTGTTCGACACATATGTACACGTTCTAAGCTATATTCTATGCACATATGAAATTTCTTGTGGCTTGGTATGGCTTGTTCTTGCGGCTCAGATCTACTGCTCAAATATGTCCTTATTACCAAATCTATTTGTTTCTTCCCTGCATGCTCTTTTCTCCTTTGGACTGACCTGATCTCTAGGTAAAATTTCTTCTTCACCCTTGCTGACATCTCCTTGAGAAAAAATCCTTCTTTTCTCTCTCTATGAGTCATTGACTCCAATAGATCTATCTCTTGTGTGTCTTTCCCTTGAGTTGATCTCTAGATGAAATTCTTTCTTCACCCTTGCTGAGATCCTCTTGAGTCACAATCCTTTATGTCTAAAGCACTCAAGGTATCTCTTGTGTTGTGTCTGGAATTTTTCTCCCTCTCAGAGTGCAAGCTCTGATACCATGTTGAAAAATCTCACTATCCATAACACCTAGAAAAATTACTACCTTGTGTATTTCCTTGCTGATAAAAAAATTATAGCACACAGAATAAAACATACTGGATAGAAATAAAAAAAAATGGCAAAACTTCACACATGCACACAGATATTCTACCCTTCAAATCAACTTTTCATTAATAATTACTCCAAGCTCACAAGGGCTCCCTTATAGGGGGAAATGGCCCGCTAAGGATAAAATACAAATACAACAAACCTAGCAACTCAGGCCTTGAAGCAACCCTTCGCTGCATTATCCCTAGATGAACTTGTACAATATGTACACACCATATCATGGATGTGTAGTGCATACATATGGGCCCTTGCATTCTTCCATGCATGTACATATGCACTCTTGTTGACACTTGAATCCATCAGGACCGAAATAGAAACCTCATGAGGAAATTAGTGTTTTTAGAGAGGTGGTTCTCCTCTTTGGCTAAAATATATATCTTTGAATATCTTGGAGTAGAGAGAGTGCTAGAAAGAAAACCCCAAATATTTATTTCTTTGATTTATATGAGAATGGTTCTTCAATAACCCAATATGATTTTTATATGCAACAAAAGTCTTTTAATCAGAAAAAATTGGAGGGATTCAACATCAGAATTAAATTGTGATCAACATCACACACAATATTCTTAATAATATATAAATACATCCATATCTTCTTCATAGGAGAGAATGATTTGATCATCTCAAATAATTTTAACATAGTACTTCAATCAAGATCAAAAGATAATTTATTAGGTCAACCTCAAATACTTTGTATTCAAAACTCTAGGTTACAAAGCATAGTCACGATCAACCCCGAATCAATTATTTGTGGAGTTATATTCATGAAAGATGGTATTTCATTACAAAATATTTGACAGCCATATATGTGGCTGAAAATACTCTATGATCATATAAGAAAATATATTAGAAGAATATAAGAACACTCAACGACTCAGCCTTGTGCCCAACTCTGAGATTCGAGCATAAAACTATGAGAAGTGGTGTAAAAGAATATATAAAAAAAATGGAGAAGATGGATATTTATTTCTTTTGATCAGAAGCTTGATTGTGTATCCATGGTTGTACCTTATTATTCCTTTGATATTCTTCCCTGCCCCTCTGACAAAACTGAATATTGGACCATTGATGAAGCCTCTCTTCCCTTTTTAAGAAGAGATTTTCTAACTAGTTGAGTAGTTAGGGTTTCTCCCTTCTAGAAATTCCTGTACAAGTTACTTCTTGAAAAATTCCCTTTAATAAATGTCTCATCAATTCCTCATTAATAAATTCACATCACTAATACAAGTATATTGAAAGTGGGTCTCTCTCATTTTTTGATAATTTTTTTTTAATTAAACTTTTATTTTTTAAAATTTGATTAATTTTCCATCAAAAGAGGACGACTGTAATTTAATTTTATGGAAGTGAAAACCAACTTTTTATCCATGAAAACCACTTGTTATGTGCTCTTCATCATATCATATTTCCAACAATATAAATTTTCCCAAATCCGTCGCTCGGATCTCAAGATATAAGCTCGTGAAGTTGAGTTGTCATGGAGGCCCATTAAAAATGAAACTGACTAATATTTTATTTTTTGAGAAACATTTATCAACTTTAAACATTTTCAAATTGTATCAACATCTTCTACATTGAAAGACCTTTCCAACTTTATAAAATTTTCACTATTCTGACACTCGGAGCTCAAGTTATGGCCTCTGCAAGATCAATGCTCAGCCATGATCGATCAAAGTTGATGGGAAAATCTCAGCCCTTGGATTGATATTCGTGCTTCCCTTCATAAAATTTGAATTTTTTGTTTAAATGTCTATCCCACATGCATTGGGATATTATATTCTTCATGATATATAATACTATTTGTTTGATAACTTAGCAAGAAACATGAGAAGATAGGAAAATATGGAGCTTGGAGAATTCGACCCTTGGAAAATTGTCGAATAAAATAATAATTTTAGAATCCCGTTGTTGTCCATCTCATGCCCAGTCATTGATGAATCAACCATTCATATACTTCCATGTGTCTTTTTTAATAACTTTCCACGTGTCTCTAATAATAATATTCCATGTGTTTCCCTCCACGAGTTGTCATGTGTCACAATTCCATGCTTCCATGTGAAATGTTCCTATTGGTTCATGGTTTAAATGGGGAAAACTTTGGAATAATGGTTAAGTATGGGAAATGAGGTGTAAGGGTAAGTCAAGAGAAAATTGTAGGTATCGAAATTCAAGGGGGTAGTTTGTAGGTTGCAGGGACGGGTTGGTGGGTTGGGGAGTGAGGTGAGTAAGGGAGTGAGGGATGACCGGTGTCAGCGAACCCAATGCGGATTATGAGTAGTTAGGGGGAAAGGGGATAAATGTATATGAAAGAAGTGAGGAAGAATAAATGTAGGTAGCGGGATTAGGGGTGAGGAAGGTGAGAGGGAAGGGTAAAGGAGTGTGGTGGGAATCTACCCCAACCATAGATTAAAATATGGCTAAGTATGGAAAGATAAGGGATAAGGAAGTGGAGAGGGTGGAGAGATAAGGAGAATGGTAGGAGTGGAGAAAGGGTTGGGAGTGTTGATAATGGGTTGGTGGATGAGGGAGTGTAAGGAGGTGAGGGGATGTATGAGTTTTCCAACCCATCAACCCACAAATACTGAAAAATGACTAAGCATGGAGAGAGATGTTGAGTGAAAATTCTAAGTATCGTAGCATTGTAATATAGGAAAGGAGAGGCGAGCATGATACTTAAAAATATTCTTCAAAATTGGACCTCTGGGCAAGATCTTGAGTAACTTAGGCATACAAAAACAAGTTTTTAATCCGAAAAAGCGTGGCGAAGTTGAGACTGAGGGCTGTAGAGTGAACTTATAAAAGTTCAAAAATGTCTTCTTTTGATATCAAGAATTTTATGAATCCAAGAGCAGGAAAATAAAGATGACCAAATTTTGGTCAACAACTAGCTCCAACTGCGGGACAATGGCCCCTTGAGGGTTGCTGAGAACACCAGAATCTCAAGATCATTTACCTTCTCCATTGGGATATGGAGTCATCTTCAAAACAAATTCTTGTAATTATTTTTCTTTCATGGAGTTATCTTAAAACTTCAATATAAAGACTACCTTATTATGAAAAAATGAACTGAAGAAACAAAGTATGCACATACATGATCTACTTGCCCTAACTTACTTGAAAGAAAGGGGCACCTTAGGTGTAGGCAGATTTCCAATGGAGCCATTCAAGCATTGATATGATATGTGGAATGAACTCCAAAATTATGAGATAAGTTGGGACTTGTTTCAATGAGTTAGGGGCACTCTCAATATTTACTAGAGAAAACTTATACCAAGTATGATGAAGATTTGATTGCGTTGTTTGGCCAACAATGCTCTGGAACCATAATTCAATAAAATCAATTCTTGGCTGAGGATTTTTCGACATAAGAATGCATTCATCATTTTATTTATTTACAACCACTTCCATGGTTCTTGATTCATCAAAAATCTCTTGAAGATATTCTTCTTTCTTGTAAAGGTGATCTTGTTCATCATTCTTTTCAATATTTGTTTCTTCCATAAATTCTTCTTGCTGCAGATTCTCTTGTGATGTTTCATCATTTATCACAAGGATGAAATCTTCTTGTGTATTTGGTGGAGGATCCTCAATTTCATTCTCAAATTTGCTGCTTGAAATATCTTCATATGGAGTATATAGAAGGCTGGAATTTTCTTCTTGTAATTTGGAATTTTCATCTTCATCTTCAACAACATGACTTGTCTTAAAAATTGCATTCACTCTTTGATTAGATTCTTCTTCAAAATTGGTCATTTCATTATCTTTCTTCCATATGGGAGAGGATGGGTGGGAAAAAACATTTAAAACATCAGAAAAAACATATGAATGCACTTTTGGGATGAAATTTTCTGCAAATTAATCTTCTAACACATCCCAACTAGTAATAGAGTTAGGAATTAATTAACTATACCATTAAAGAGCATCCTCTCGTAGAGTTTATAGGAATAATATAAATGAAACATTGTCTTTAGTGAGTTTGAAATCATAACATGTACCTTTAAAATTAATCAAGTGTTTCTCTGCATCTTCTAAAGCATCCCCAAAGAATGTAGAAAAAATCTCAATAGGAATATTGGGCATTTGAAAGTCTATTTCTGATAGATTTAAAGGGGTATTATGAAACCGCCTCCTTCTTTGAGTATTTCTCTCTTTTTCTAAGTCTTGCAAAGCCATTGATGGAATTGATGAAGAATATAAAGAAGCATTATGACATGAAATAAACCCTTCATTTTGATTTTTTCCAGGGAGTTCATTCTCTCGAATCTTTGGTGCTTATCGTTTCTTTTTTATATTACAAAAAAGGTGAGCCATTCTTATAATAAGAAACAATTTTTTTGAATCTTCTTCTCAAAAATTTGAGCCATGGAGATTTCTAGTTCCTCGAATATCTTGAAAATAAATCGTCCTCAATATGGTCACAAAAAATGTTGATGCTTGAATCTGTCAGGACCGAAATGACAACCTCATGAGGACATTAGTCCCCCTTCGTTTTTAGAGAGGTGGTTCTCCTCTTTGGCTAAAAGATATATCTTTGAATATCTTGGAGTAGGGAAAATGCTAGACAACAAACCTCAAATATTTATTTCTTGGATTTATATTAGAATGGTTCTTCAATAACCCAATATGATCTTTATATGGAAAAAAAAATCTTTTAATCATAAAAGATTGAAGGAGGGCTTCAACATCATAATTAAATTGCGATCAACATCACACATAATCTTCTTAATAATATATAAATACATCCATATCTTCTTCATAAGAGGGAATGATTTTATCATATCAAAAAAATTTAACAGATTACTGTGATCAAGATCAAAAGAGAATTTGATAGGTCAACCTCAAATACTTTGTATTCAAAACTATGGGTTACAAATCACAGTCAAGATCAACCTCGAAACAATTCTTTGTGGAGTTATATTCATGAAAGATGTTATTTCATTAAAAAATATTTGACAATGATATATGTGGCTGAAAATATTCTATGATCATATAAAAAACTATCTTAGAATAATATAAGAAGAACGCTCAACAACTTAGCCGTATGCCCAACTCTAATTCGAGCATAAAACTATGACAAGTGGTGTAGAAGAATATCTAAACAAAATGGAGAAGATGGAGATTTATTTCTTCCGATCAAAATCTTGATTGTGTATCCATGGTTGTACCTTATTCTTCCTCTAGTATTATGCCCTAACCCTCTGACAATACTGAATATTGGACCATTGATAAAGCCTCTCTTCCCTTTTTAAGAAGAGATTTTCTAACTACTTGAGTAGTTAGGGTTTCTCCCTTCTAGAAATTCTCGTACAAGTTACTTATTGAAACATTTCCTTTAATCAATTTCTCATTAATTCCTCATTAATGAATTCACATCACTAATACAAGTATATTGAAAGTGGGTCCCTCTCATTTTTTAATAAAAGTTTTTAAATTAAACTTTTTTTTTTAATTTGATTAATTTTTCATCAAAAGAGGACGACTATAATTTCATTTTATGGAAGTGAAAACCAACTTTTTATCCATTAAAACCACTTCTGATGTTCTCTTCATCATCTTATATTTCCAATGATATAAAATTTTCTAAAATATGTTTCCTGGATCTCAAGATATGAGCTCGTGAAGTTGAGTTGTCATGCAAACCCATTAAAAATGCAGCGGACTGATATTTTTATCTATGAGAAAAAATTATCAACTTTCAACATTTGAAACCTATACCAACATCTTCTACGTTGAAATACCTTTTAAATAGTATAAATTTTGTGTTATTCCGACACCCAGAGCTCAAGTTATGGCCTCCACAAGATCAACACTCAACCACCGTCAATCAAAGTTGATGGGCAAATCTCAGCCCTTGGATTGATTTTCGTGTTTCCCTTCATAAAATTTGACTTTTTGGTTTAAAATTCTATCCCAAATGCATTGGAATATTATATTATTCATGATATATAATACTAAGTGTTTGATAACTTATCAAGAAACATGAGAAGTGAGGAAAATATGGAGCTTGGAGGATTCGACCCTTGAAAAATTGTCAAATAAAATAATAATTTTGGAATCCCGTTGTCGTCTGTCTCATGCCCATTCATTGATGAATCAACCATTCATATACTTCCATGTGTCTTTGTAATAAATTTCCATGTGTCTCTAATAATAATATTCCATGTGTCTCCCTCCACGAGTTGTCATGTGTCACAATTCCATGCTTCCATGTGGAATGTTCCTATTGGTTCATAGTTTAAATGGGGAAAACTTCGGAATAATGGTTAAGTATGGGAAATCAGGGGGAAGGGTAAGTGAAGGGAAAATTGTAGGTATCAGAATTCAAGGGGGTAGTTTTTAGGTTGTGGGGACGTGTTGGTGGGTTGGGGAGTGAGGTGAGTAAGGGAGTTAGGGATGACCAGTGTCCGCAAACCCGATGCGGATTGTCAGTAGTTTGGGGGAAAGAGGATAAATGTAGATGACGAAGGTGAGGGATGAGAAATGTAGGTAGTGGGAGTGGGGGTGAGGAAGGTGAGTGGGAAGGGTAAAGGAGTGTGGTGGGTGTCTGCACCCACCATAGATTGAAATATGGTTAAGTATGGAAGGATAAGGGATAAGGAAGTGGAGAGGGTGGAGAGATAAGGAGAAGGGTAGGAGTGAAGAAGGGGTGGGAGTGTAGACAACGGGTTGGAGGATGAGGGAGTGTAAGGAGGTGATTGGATGTATGAGTTTTCCAACATGTGAACCTGCAAATAATGAAAAATGACTAAGTATGGAGAGAGAGATGTTGAGTGAAAATTCTAAGTATGGTATCATTGTAATAAAGGAGAGGAGAGGTGACCATGATACTTAAAAAAATTCTTCAAAATCGGACCTCTGGACAAGATATTGAGTAACTTAGGCATACAAAAACAAATTTTTGATCCGAAAAAACATGGTGAAGTTGAGACTGAGGGTTGCAGAGTGAACTTATAAAAGTTAAAAAATGTATTCTTTTGATATCAAGTATTTTATGAATCCAAGAGTAGGAAAATAAAGATGACCAAATTTTGGTCAACAACTCTGTACAACCTATATGATGTGTATGTATGCACCTTGTACGACATGTATAGCGCATACACTCATTCCCAGTACCACCTCTACGATGGATGCAACTTCCTATTATGCACCCTGCTGCTATACAACTTCTTTGTTGAACCTACAACTTGTTGTTGGACTACGCATAAATCTATTCTTTGATTTCTGGCTACTGGGTTTTCTCCTCTTTTTGTACTACTTTCACTTTCCTCCTTTGGAATTGATCTCTATATGAAAGTCCTTCTTCATCTTTGTCGAGATCTCCTTGAATCATAGTCTTTCGTGACTTGAGCACTTGAGCAAAATTATTTATTTTCTCCTATCCTTGATCCTCTTGAGTCACAATCCTTCATGACTCAAGAACTTGAGCAAAATTCCTTCTTTGCTCCTCATGTGGATATCTTTCTCCTTCACCTAGCCTTGATTTTATAATCTTGAGTTATGACTAAATAAAGCATAACCCTAATCTCCAAAGTGATTAATGGTTGAGATTATATATCACCTCACTTGAGATCAATGTCTAAGATTCATTTAATTCACTAATGCTAATGACTTTAGCACTTCATTAAATTAAATTCACTTAATTATAAAAAGAACTTTACTTTAATAAATCCTTTATTAAGGTTGAAGGCTTTGGATGACTTCCACACGTCTAGACACTTAGACATGTGCATAATTACTTGTCCAATGCTACAAACATCAACAAAATAAGCCTAAGGAAATAAAATAAAAGTGACTTGTCATCCACATAATTTGGAGACTAAGTCAAATTACAGTTAAATGATGTTTTACGTTTTAGAAACACTCATAAAAGGTGACGACCTACATTAAATATGCTCAAAGAATGCTCAAAAAATTCTCAAATAATGTCCATAAATCCTTTAAATATGTCTTGAAAACATGACCATATCCATACCTAAGGTCAAGGAACCTTCATGAAACATGAGAGTGATCCTCCATGTGAAAAGATGGGTCATAAAACCCCAACAACAACATTGACATCAAGCTTCTAAGAGGACTGATTTGGATTCAAGGTACAATGTTCCATCAAAACTGAGTTTGGGAGGACTCAAAATATGTCAAGGATCCTTGGTCAACCTAGCTCCAATGTCCTCCTTTAAGCAAGGGGATGACCTTACCCCAAGTCAAATAAATCCCTTCAAAGTGAACACCTTCTTCCATTTGTTCAACAACTAATCAAAAGTGTGATCAAAATCCCCTCCACATAGCAAGGTATGAGTTCCATGTCATAATATTCAAGTGCAAAGTCACTAAAGTGACTTCCACATCATCCAAGTGGCTCAAAATAAACCCCACGACTATCATAAAGTGCCCCAAGAGAGGTCATCCCTCCTTTAGTGAAGAAAATTGTTTAAAAAAGTGCCAAAGGAGGGGGGCATTTTGAAATATGACACATGGAAAGTGTAGAGGAGGTCCATGTGGAGAAAAACAACATGTATGTTCCTTAGAGAGTGTGAACAACGCCTTAAAATTCGTGATATGTCTCAAAAGACATGAAACTTCCTTGAGAAATGTGACAATGGATGATCAGGTGCAGATTCATCTCTAATGGAAAAAAAGTTCCATGTGGGTAAGGTATGATAAACCATGGGTGTGAAAAACCTTACAAATAACAATCACCTTTTACATATCAAAAGAATAAGTGAATAGTTAGGGCCTCGTAAATCATGTATCCTAGTAGATTCACCTCAAAATTCCCACATACCTACCCAGGACATAAATGATCGAATTTAGAGGGAGTTACCACATCCAAAGGGTAGTCAATCTGAGAAATAAAACTAAGCACCTTGATTATGGGAACTAAAAGGACATTCCATGACCATCCACCTGAGGGGTGTTAGCCCCTCACACTAGGGGTAACTATGGAGATCATGTCTTGAGACCCACATGTAGCATACATGGAGTGTCGAGAGCCATATTGACTAGCATAGCCCCACAAGGTCCCTCCTATTCATTGATGCGCCACCATACATTGCCACCGGTAGAGAAACATCCATCACACTGGCCTGGCCCTAGAGGACAATAGGTATTTCTTCATGAGGTAATAATTCTAGTATCATGGTAAGTGTCACCCTAATAATTGAAACATTTGAACATGTTGCAAAGAATTCTTTCTTGATTACAAAATATTTTCTTGGAAATTATACTCTTTTCCTTATTTAAACTTGGTGGGTGTCATTTTGTCCTAGTAATTTGGTCACCCTCGGGAATAAGCTGCTAATGGGGGGTTCCTTGAAGATTCATCATACCACTCCCAGTCATACTTATCACTTTCCATACTTCTTCGCTTTCACCTCCTCATCTTTTGAGACTTTTGGGTGCACTTACCCAAGAATGGATTCTACCTCATTTCATGGGAAGAAGAGGTTGAAGGCCTAGAGGGAAATGTATCTGTCAAAAGATAAAATCCAAATCATAAACTTCTAGATGCTCGCCCAAGATATCTTGAGAACGATGAAATTTTTCTCCTAAAAGAATTGAAAGACATACAAAAGAAAACTCACATTATATAGATGTCCTTCTTGTTGAGGTGAGTACATGTATGCGGTGTCCTTTTCTTTCCATGCATATGGAACTCTGTGTACCTCTATCTCCAAGTGACATTTCAATACTCGTTTCTTTCCATGTCTTATAGTACCCAATTGTTTTGGAATTTATTTAATTAATGGCAATAAATGGGCTTGGAAAAAGGTTGCATTGAAAATGAAGGTGCAACACACCCTCTACAAAGGCACTTATAAATCAGAAAATATGAACCCTTGTATGTCATGAACCCCATGCCCAAAATTTTTACCCCACTCTACCTCATACTCATACATGGCTTAGATGGGTTTCCCTTGGAAAACACCCTTGCCTTTAGGATTGAATGACCAATAGGATGTCGTGACACCCCTCCCACAACTAAATTTGACACATTGTATAAGGTCTTCGAGCATTTGTTTAGTTTGAAATGGGGGGTTTTATGCATATGTTCGGGTGGTTTGATTATTATACGTGGCTTAATTGGCATGATTCTTGTGAATTATGGACCCTTGGAGGGCATACATTTTTTTATTTGCAGGACATTTCCTGATGGAGAGGTATTCATGATGAGATAAATTCGTTCAGACCTTCATGGGGCTTTAGAGCCTAGAGATGGATGTAGAGACCCCACATTTGGGGCAGGTTGGTGATTAGCATTTGCATAGTGAATAATGAGGTAATTTCCTTGGGAGGAAATTTGACATGGCTGACGATGGGCTCCCACCTTTTCCCACCAAGACACTAGCCTTTGGAGGCCTGGATGTCACCCTTGTAGCCCATGACGTCACTAGGGCTTAATGGATATGATGAAGGAAGCTTGGGATGTGACATTTGGGACGTGTGATGGTGATGAGTGGCCTAGTGCCAGACTTCTCTAGCCTAACGTCACCTTGTGCAACTTAATGTCACCCTAGAAGGGCATGGCATCAACCTTTAAGGGACATTTTGATGTAATTTTATTTAAATTGAATTTTAAGGGAAAAATGTTAAGGTCGACCCTTCTATTTTTTCATTGACATTTTTAAGGGAGAGGTGATATAAACACACCTTCCCAAATTTATTTTTAGACACAAAATTTTCTCTCACAAGAGGGGAGGTATGAAATGTTCTCCCTATTGTAGCTATTGGCTGAAATTTACTAAGGCGCACCTCTTGGAGTACATGCTTTTGATGCTTTTTGATGATTTTTGGTGGAAATTTCTACAACTAGGTGTTTTATGCTTGATTATTCTTGGTGAAGTAAGTAAAATCTGTAATTTCTCTTCATGCTTTGAATGGTTATGGTATATTTTACTTGTTCATGTTTAAGATTATGAAATTTATTTCTAAGAAACCCTAGGAGAAGGGACATAAGGTGCTTCTTCCTTCTCTAGCTATTTCCACTTGATAAATTGTCAAGAAAATCTTGGTCTAGATTAGGTTTCTAAAGCCCTAAAGTGCTAGAACATTGGGAATCCTATTCTAGTAGCTTGTTTCGTAATATTTTTCAAGTATCCAAGGAGAAGAGGAATTTTCTAGATTCCAAAAAGAGCTCGCACTCTAGCCAAAATTCCATCTCTTATACTTAGAGCTTGAGGCCTTGAAGTGCCAACACCTCAAGACTTTATTTCTCCATCCTTATACCATTATTATCAATTATTTCTCCAAGTTATTTGTTGTTTTTGTAATTGACTCCATAATTCCAAAAGGAATTGATTTCTATTGCTCTTGTGAAGGATTGATCAAATAAACACTAAAACTTAATTCTCTCAAGCTTTTACTAACTATCTCTAACCCTAGATTAGCCTAGATTACCAATCTACTTGTTGTTGCTACAAAACATTGCTACAACCATACTAACTGCTATAATTTTCTGCATACACTAACCTAACTCATATCAAACTTACTCATAATTTGCTTGTGACAATTGTTAAATAATCCACTTGATATATGCTTAATTTTCACTGTCTTTTCTAGCAGTTCTGAGCACTAATTCTTATGGTTGTTACAATTTACTCTTGTCTATTATAGACTGTCATCTAATTGTAATTTTTATTTAGACATAATATAATTGCATTGTTTATTGTCTATTGAGGTCCTATTATCATAATTGTACTTGGAAATTTCTATACACATGTTATATTGTTCTTGTTCCGGGAAGGTGCACCAATTACTTTTCTTTGCCTCAATTTCTCAGAAATAGACATTCTTGACTTGGGTGACCAGTGAGAGGGGGGTATATCTTAACCATATCCTTAGTATACCCATCCCTTTAGGTCACCGTGGATGCCTCCCTTGGTTTGGACCTTTATCCATCCCTAAAAGTGGGTATTTATCATGGAGGTGACAATGGTGGGATATCCAGTTGTTATGCCAATTTTACCTACTTTTCTTGGGACTTGGACAAGTACAAATTGTATGATAAAAAGGGGATCTGGGTAAACTCTAACGAACACTTGTACATCAATTCATCCAATCATGAACACACACAAATAAATCATCACACTTTGGACACATTGTAGTAGTCACATCTTGTAAACAAATGTAGGGTACACTGTAGAGAATCTGGGGTGTAACACCTGGCTCCAACTTGGGAGATGCGCTCATGTCAAGAGTGCATGAGAACTCCAAAATATTCTAGAAACATGTAGACCCGAAACATTCTCACAAAATGGATATTAAATGCAAGGGAGGGAAAGACACAAGTGCATTTTCCCTTCCTTGAGATAAAAATAAATCCAAGCATGAAATGGAAGGAATGAAGTACATAACGTTAACCCCTAGAGAATTTCATACAATGTAAACATTAATTCCTTTATTTAATAAAGAAAAAATGCAACACTCAATAAAATGAAACACACAAGTATCTAAAGTCAGAAAACTTACTATAGTACAAGGATGCCCATAAGGCATTAGATATTACCTTGATAGAAAATTTTCAAAGCTTTCCCATTCACGAGAAATGGAAACTTATCACCATCCAAATGACTTGAATAGAAAGAATTGGTACCTACAACATATTCAATCATTTAAGGACCTAATCAAAGACTTTCAAACTTACCATATTTACCTTCTTTTTCATTTCTTTTGTTCCACAATAGAACAAGGTCACCCTTATGAAAGCTTCATCAACAAGTCTTCTTATCAAACTTACTCTTTGTATTTTCTTGACTATGTATTAGGTGATCAAAGGTGTGTCTTTGTATCTCATCAATATCAATTAATTCATTAATTTTTCCTTATATTTCATATGGGTCGAAGGGCCAAGTAGAATGTTTTGCGGGAGCGATGATTCTTGCTTCATACAATTTCTGCAATTCTTTTTGAACAAGAGGGACTCACTTTTGTCTTGGCTTCTGTCAAATTGGATTGGTACTTTCCTTCAAGGTCCTGTTGTGTTGAATTGCATCTTCATTATGGGCCTTTAAACCATCACAGGGGAAAGAAAACATATCTCTGATTTTTTTGATATTTTTAGTTGTCTTTCTTTATTCTCTTGATATTACCTCGTCAACCTCCATCATTTTTGGATCCTCAGTTGATCCAATATTGACTTCCTCATATTCATCAGGATTTGTCATATATTTATTTTATTTATCCTTTCATGTGTGTCGAACAAATTCTCAAGAGGTATAAGGCATGCTGGAATTCTATTTTCCTTTATTTCCTCTTATGAGCCTTCTTTTCTCCAATCCATATGGTTCTCATAAAATTATTGTATCATTGTAGAGGATATGGTTATTGCATAATATATTTCATTCAAATCCCTTAATTCAACTACTTGGGAATTTTCCCTATCAAATTTCATCTACCACATGTTGAATTTTACTCTAGGAGATAATTATGTTGTAAGAACGGTGTAGGATCCAAGCTCTTCAAATCAAACCAATTCGTTCTGAGGGTCCTAAGAATTTTCCGCATGATATTTCCCCATAGACTCTCCATGTAAGGTGACTTGAAAACCTTGAGAGTTAGGAATAATGGAATATGATAAATCCAACTGAATATTTCTTCGAAGGTTAATGGCCCAATTTCTATATAGAAGCATTCCCCAAGAATCAGGAACATCAATGACCACTATGTCCATTACTAAACAAACGTTTTAATGAGTGACCAAGGGAACTTGAAGGTCCTTGATTAATCCACAAACTCTAATTTCCTTGGAGTCCATGGCACAAATATTCATGTATGTCCTTGAAATATTTAATCCAAAATATTCCTTCATATTGAGAAACATCACATTGGTTGAGGCTCTAGAGTCCAACATACAATTATGTAAGAACAAGTCTCACACTATCAATGATATAAAAAATGGTTGGTTCTTCATATTGTTGCTTCTTTTGTGCATAGTTTGGAGAATAATGGGGGCATCTTCATTCTCATCCAAAAATTGAGTTGCTTGACTTGTAGGTTCAAGTCCCAAATCTTATTTGATTTTAATATTCATGGAATGGATCTTTGCTAGCTCGACGATAGGAACGAAAACCTTAGTATTGTTAAACCACTCTATTTCATCCAACTTCATATCGAGATAATTTCTTGTTGAAAAATCACTTCGTGGCATCTCGACATTGGGTCTAATCAGCCTTGCAATATGATAATCCCTCTCCTCACTCTACCCAGTCCACTTCCACCTTCCAATGAAATAAATCCTACCATATGAACCGATGGTATGAGGAGGAATGCAAGGCCCTCCACTGCCATATTCAACATGCATTCAACCATTCTCATCCCTCTTATTCCAACCTCAAATATTCATACCATCATCTCCTCCAACGTAAGAAACATCTTTGTCTCTCAAAGAATGCATGACCTATTTAATTCTATTACTCACTCCCCTAAAAAATATTTGGTGTACCATCCTCCCCCGACAATCCCCCCTTCCATCCAACCTATACCCCAGATCCATGTTTTACCATGTGTCCACTCTTTATGATATTCTCAAGAATCCCCATATTCAGGTTATCTCTCTTCCCTCCTCATGCTTATTATTCTTGGATAAAGACACCAGAGAGGCATGTTATCCCCAACACCTAGGGATAATTAAGGAGATGATGTCTCAAGACCCTCAGGTTGCAGACATGGAGTACTGAGAGACAACTTGACCAACAATTTCCACTTTCACAGATAGAGACCCACCTCACCACCATAGCTCCAGGTACCTCGCAATGGTATCCACCACATCAGTTGGCCTCCAGGAGATGTTGGGTCTTTCTACATGAGGTACAAGTCAGGTATTATGGTGAGTTTCATTTCAATATTTGAGTCATTTGATATTTTTTCATTTATCACAGCTTTTGATTATGTGACATTTTCTTGGACATTATGTTATTTTCTCTATTTCACTTTGGTGGTTGACATTGCGCCCTAGAAAGTGGGTCACCCTTAGGGATAGGGATGGGACTAGGAGGTCCTTTTGACGAGTCATAATTCCATTCCTAACCATACTTGTCACTTTCCACACTTCATCCCCTCATCTCCTTACCTTTCAGGATTTTTAGGTGTACTGACCCAAGAAGGGGTTGTCCCTCATTTCATGGTAAGAAGGGTGCTATGACCCAAGGGGGGGAATATGTATGGCTAAATGTATACGATATGACCCCAAGGGGGGGAATATAAGGACCTAAATGTACATGTGATGTGTAAATATATATGTAATAGGGTCGACCTAGTATTAAAGGGGCCTTATGTGCAAGTGCAAACAACTATATATAAGAGATCATGTATTCATTATTGCACAGGGAATTGTGAAGTATGAAAGGTATTTGGTTATTTGGAGGGGGTTGCCATATTCATTAAGGATTTATTGTGTAACTTATATATATTGGAATTTTTTATCCACGCTTACATTCTATACATGGTGTGTACTTCAGTTATTTTATGATATTTGTAAGCATTTAGTTAATTACATTTGTTATCAGAGCACCGGTCCTAGAGTTTTTCTTCCTCAAGATAGTCATTTTTTAATTTTGGCTATAAATTTTTCTTGGAGAATTTTTAGAAGGTGAAACCTGGAGGATATTGAGAATACTTATCTTAGTACATGTGGTATGAATTTCAGCTTCTGGGTCATTTTACATTTGTAGATACACCCTGTGGAATATAGGGTATCTGACTAGTCCTATTAACTAGTATCAAACAGGTGTTCCGGGTAAAAAAAACATAACTTATTCATAGAAGATCCAAATTACATGAGACAAATTTCACTAGAAGAAGTAAAATCCATAGTATTTATGGTAAAAATTTCATAATCCGATATCAAATATTGTTTCTCGCGGCATGCTGTACAATTATGCTCTCCTGGAAAGGCAAACAAATAGAAAAGTGCGGGGAAGTTACCATAACTTCCACTTGGAACATCCAATTTTGATCAGACCTATGGCGTTGAAAAAAATACATTTCATAGGACTACAAATTTCAATTCTAGACTCACAAGGGACGAAATTGCAGAGTTACATCAAAAGGAAGGTCGACTAGGAGGAAAAACTCCAAATCATGGTTTCAAAGGTATGTTCACTTAAAACTATCATAACTTTTAATTGGAATGTTCGATTGAGCTGATTCAAAATCCATTGGAAAGATAAAACATAGAAGATCATATTGGAACAAGGATTACAACTATTTTAGATATTTATCCTTAATATATTGAGGTTGGAAGTTGAGGTTTGGGTTATACCTCAATTAAGAATCAATTACAATACCTAACTTTAGTGGAGATGAAGACAATGATGAAATATATCATGGGGAATGGTTGAGAATGATTAAGAAACATTGAAAGACTCCTTTTGGGGCAGGTATTTGTTTGTATGGTTAAGTTGGTAAGTTGTGGTATATCTTTGACGAAGGTACTAGAAGAAGCACCAAATGGGAAGTATTTGGAGAATTATTCTCAAATAAATGGATCAATGATAAAAAAGGAGGAGATGCATAAAATTCAAGTGGTTTTTAAAGGAATCAAAAGAAAATGTATTGAAATTGAAAAAGGATAATGAAGAGATAATAAAATTCATTACAAAGAAAAACGATGAGTTTTTCAAGATGCAATCCCTTAATGAATCACTCATTAAGTAGGTTAAGAACTTAAAGCAAGAAAATAATAGTAAATCATAGTGTGAAAAGGATGAGTCAAGGGAACATTTGAAAAAGAAATATGAAGAGATATGTAGACTATGAAACCATAATAAAAACTATTGTATGAGGTCAAGAGATTGAAAGAAGAAAATAAGCATTGTCAAAATCAAGAAAAAGAAAGGATCTTGGATGAAGAATCTACCAAAAAGACTTGAAAAGTAAATTTGCAAGAAGGATGAAGAATCCCTAAATACTAATGAGGTAAACTCACAAATACAATCCATAATTGAAGAAGGATGTCAAAATTGGATAAATGGGGTGACATTGCAACTTCAAAAAGAGAAAGAAGACAAGATTCAAGAAGGTCACCAGAAGATACTTGAAGAATTTGAACTCCATCTAGAGGATGTACATGCTAAATATGATGATATTATCTCCAAGGATAGAGTAATCAAAAACCAAGAAAATATGATCAAGGATGCCATTGTCTATGAAAAGAAGATAGATGAAATGTATGTGCAGAGTGAAGGAAGAACGTCAAATGTAAAACGATATCGACACCCTCATTACCAAGAAACATTTCAAGGAAGAAAAGAAGGATGATATCAACATTATGAAGGAAGAATATGGAATACTTGTCAATATTCATGAAACAAGGCATCACCAAACTACTCTTCAACAAGCTATTATCAGAGACCAACAACCACTACAAATTGGAGAAGATACAACAAAAATACATGGAATTAAAGGAAAGAAAATTATTCAACAAATAGATACCAAGGATTAAGATTGAAAAGAATTGATTTTGATGGTTAGATAATCAAAAATGTAATGAAGAAAGTGGGAACATAAGAAAATCATATTACTTGGTTCCATCACATGCGAATCCTTTAATTGCAAATCTTTGAGGACAAAGCTTTTTGAAGGAGGGTACTATGTTGTGGCCCAATGGGGACCATACATATGGAAAAATGTATATGATATGACCCCAAGGGGGAGGTATATATGGGCCTAAATGTACATGTAATGTGTGTGTGTGTGTGTATATATATATATATATATATATATATAATAGGGTCGGCCTAGTAATAAAGGGGCCTCATGTGCAAGTGTGAACAACTATATATAAGATATCATGTATTCATTATTGGATAGGGAATTATGACGTATGAAAGGTATTTGGTTATTTCGAGGGGGTTCCCCTATTCTTTAAGAAGTTATTGTGCAAATTATCTATCTTGGATTTTTTTATCCATGCTCACATTTTATACATGGTGTGTACTTATGTTATTTTATGACATTTGTAAGCATTTGGTTCATTACAAAGGGGTTGAAAACCCAGAGGATATTAGCTGGAAAAAGATAAAATCCAAACCATTAAAATTCTAGATGATCGCACAGGGATCCCAAGGACAATGAAACGTCTCTCATAAAAAATTGATGGGACCCATGAAATAATAACTAATAACAAATTCCAACTAGGGAGGGGCATGTGTGGGCACTATTTTTATTGCTTAGGTAGAATCCCCACACATGTTTCCAACTTGGGGAAGCATGATGTGACCAGGGTAGAGTCAAGGTGGGCACAATTTTTATTTCTTAGGTAGAATACCACCTTGGCTTCAACCTGGAAACATCCAAAAATAATTAAAGGCAATAAATGGGCTTGGAAAAAGGTTTCATTGAAAACAAAGGTGCAACACACCCTCTATAAAGGAAACCATAAGTGAGACACTCCAATCCATTATATGTCATGAACCCCATGCCCAAAAGTATTCCCCTCATCCATGTCATATCATCCACATGAATTATAAGGAGGCCCCCTCAGGAAACACCCCTATGCTTGAGGAATGATTCAACCAATAGGTCGTTTTATCAACCCTCCCATACCTAAACTTGGAAAATTGCATAGGGTCTTTGAGCTTTAGTTTATTTTGATGAGGTGGTTTGGATGTGCTTGCTCAGATGTCTCTTTTATTGATTTGATTTAATCATCATGATTCTTTGACTTTAGAACCTTGGATGTTGTATCCATTTGTCTTTCCAGGACCTAGCTGGTGGATAGTTTTGGAGGAACAAGCCTAGCTTGGGCTTCCATGGGGCTTGAAACCCACAGTTTGGATTCCAAGGTCCCACATTCCAGATCACAAATACATTACTTTGGGGGCCTATAGGACAACTTGGAGGACCTTTCCTAGCCCTAACATTCCAAACAATTTTCTTGGAGGGACTAAAACGTCACCTTTGAGGAGTTGAAATCACCATTGGGGATAGGGTTTGGTGGTGATGAAGTTGCTACTTATTTCACTTGGAATGATTTGGTGGGAGAAGAATTGAGGAGGCTATTACGCATTAGAGGGATTCTCTATGAGTCCCAACAACTTCAACCTTCTACTCCAACAACTTTCACAAAGGGTCAAAGAATCACCCAGAGGAGTGACATCATTTTAGGATTTCTATTGTGCACTTTTTAAACTTTAAATTTGAATTAAAACTTAATTACTTGTCTAAAGGGGAAAAATAAGAGTTATTGTCCCCTTATTTTTTGTTTACCCTAACTTAAGTGGACAAACTATGTTTAAGGCATTTTTTATGAATAGATATCATTTGTATCTCATTTAAAGATATAACTCTCCCATTGTGAGAGGCTCTCCTAATTGAAACTTGCACCCTCTTTGGGAAATATCTTCTCTCTTGTGTTCTTTTCTTGGTTTCTTTTGTCTATTGGTGGATGAAGTAATTCACTATCTCTATTGGATAATATTTCTTTCTTTATGGTGGATTTCGCTTGGTGAATCAAGGTTCTATCTTGTTAATGCTTCAACTAGGTAAAGGTTACAAGTTTATTTCTCTATTTTCTTGGTTGTAAGGCTTATTTTATGATCTCTTGGGGAGTATAAGGGAATACAACCCCATCCAAGTCTATCATAATTGTTGTGAAATATTTTTTTATGCAAAGGATACTGGGAGGAGTAAAAGGGCTTACACCCTCCTAGGTTTTACTTATTGGTTAGGGTTTTCCTTGGGGAGTAAAAAGGATTACACTCCCAAGGAAGTAACTCATCCAAATTGTTGTCTAAGGAGAATCCATTTACCCAATACTTAAAGGCATTAGTCAATTTCATTGGAGAAATAAAATCTTGCATTGGTAAACATGAAATTTTGGAATTTTGAGATTTTCTAAATTGGAAAGTGATCTTTATGCCTAAGGCGCCTTTGAGCCACTAGGGTGTCTTTCTCCTTGGAGTAATTACTTATTATATTATAAACTTTCATATTCAACCATTAGGGCTGAATAAACCCTAATATAACTCTCTTAATAACCCGTTTTTCAACTGTTGGAATTTTCTAAAAGTTTGCCACAATGATCTACTAATTTCAATGCCTCTTTTGGGTGGAATCTTTGTAAATTTTAGTGGTTGAAATTGTTTTTGTAACAATTTTTTTGCTACAGCCATAAGGCTGAAATTACATCTTTGCAATACTGATTTATTACAGCCTTGTTTCATGCTAAAGTCTTGGTTTTTAATACTTGAGTTAGACTAGTCATTGATAACTTGTCTATTGCAACCCTAACTAGACTTTTAGCACTTTATTTGCAGCTCTTACTATCTTTTTGTTGCTGATATATATTATTGTTTACTATTGAAATTAGGGACAAAAAGCTTAAATTTTTTTTCCACCTAACATATTACGTGCATACTTGGATTCTGTTGTGTCTAGGGAAAGTACATTCACCCTTTGCAGGTACTCATACCTCTTGGAAACCATTGGCTACCACCAAGACTCTTTTTCAAGACTTTTCGCACCTGGTATCTTGACCTATTGGGGCTACACTTCCATCATAGCCCTTTTCATCTCATTTCCCCCTAGGGTCACTGAGATTCCCCCCTTGAGCTAATTACTTCATCTCTAAAGTGATGTGAATGCCTTCTTAAAGTGACAGTGGGTAGGCGTTCTGTTAGTTGTTTCCATTTTATGGTTTGTTCAGGATTTTCCCAACCTACGACTTGTGCAATAATATTTTGGCACCATTTCCAGGGAGGATTTTTAATCCTCTTCTGAACCCTAACAACACTTTGGTAAGCTATCCCAAATACTTTCCCTAGTTTTCCTGGTGACTCCACCTAGGGAAGTTCCCTCTCCCATTTTCATCATTTGATGAGCCTTGATCTCATCTGGAGAATCCATTGAGGTATTACCCTAAGTTATGGAAGCATGGCCTCACGGGACTTAACATGGGAATTCCATAAGGTGTAACCTTCCATTGAGGTATTACCCTAAGTTATGGAAGCATGGCCTCACAGGACTTAACATGGGCATTCCATAAGGTGTAACCTTCCATTGATGTTCAAAATATCCTCGGATATCTAAATCATTTCCCTAGAGAGTGGAGGGAAAGTTTCCATAAGTTTAGTGGTGATCCAGCTTTAGCAGTCACCCATGTTGTCAACTATATGAAGTATGATTCAAGCTTAAATATGCTACATGAAGATGTGCTGATGAAAATTTTTGTATCTTCACTGGAATCAAGTCAAAGGAATTTTCTTGCACACTCATGTAATCTGAAGAGAATCCCATATTCTACCAAGCTCATTGAATAATTTCTCAGGCATTGTCAACCAACTACTCAAAATTTGCAAGATACTTTCCAGGAGCTCAAACACGCTCTTTACAGAGAAGGTTTTCTGGTGATTGATGAGACAATAGAAGAAGAAATGCTTGAAGAAAGTTACCAATAATATCCTGATGAATTTTATCATGTTGTGGATTTGGACAAGACATTTGATGAAGATGAAGTGCTTATATATGCCCTTCCACTTGATGAATACATCCAAGCCTCTTCTTCTGTTGCAAATAAAGAAGATAACATGATGAGTTGTGACCCTTTTGACAATATTGATGATGCTTTATTCCATGAATTTGGAAGTGAAAAAGTATTAGAGGATCCCTTGGATGCAATAGATCCTTTTGAAAGAATGAAAACAAAGCACTTTGTATTAAGGATCAAGCCCCTTGCGATGAAGAGGCGATGGAGGGGCACATCCATAAAGAGAAAAAATAATTCTAATGAATTACAATAGGTTGATAAATCATTGTATTTTCTTCCGCTTGATGAAGGTGAGATTGTCTAGCCTTGCTTTCCTCCTATGCATGAAGTTGAAGAAGAAATTGAAGATTCAGTTGAATCCACCCTAGCCTCTATCCTTCATGCACACAAAGAGATCCTCATTTTTAGTCACATTGATGGTATTATGAATATGGTTGATGATCATATATATACTTTCATAATGACTGGGAGACACACATGGGATTTTGGTTATTTCATTTTTGATAGAAACCCCATTTACGACATTGTGGGTAGCTCTCAAGAAAAAGAGGTTGATTTGTCATCATCATAGGAATGGTATTCATAAATGTTTGATTCATATGTATGGAAACCTAGTGATGATATGATTGCAGATTTGTTCTTCCCCTTTGAGGATGACTTGTTGTATCATACTCTGGGTGATCTTAGATCATCCCTTGATATGCACCCTTTTGGGGATACATATTTGTGGCCAGCCCGGGGCACTCCGAGGTCCATACTACCAAATGGAAGTACTTTCATATTGATACTTTTGGTGGGGATTTGCAGATAAAGAAATGACGTTTCCTAATTTTGAGGGAGGAGTTTTTATCTAGACATGAGGTTGTTCCTTACCCCATTTCCCCTTGTTTTGGAAATCAACAGGTTTTATTGGGATCCTTTACCTCTTCTTAGCATTCAGGGGGCAATGACATTTTAGGAAAATATGAAGAAAAATCCCTTGTATAGAAACATGGTTGTAGTGATGAAGAAGACTTCCATGAAGCACGTCATGTTGAATATCCACTTGAAGTTTCCCTAACTTATGTTCTTATTACACAAGAAGACAAGAAGATGGTAAATTTCAGTCATGAATGTGAGCCATCATTTACATACATGATCCAGATTTATGAGCGGAACGAAAGGAAAAGCATATTGAATACAATAACACAGAGATACAAAGAACAACAAAAGATATCCAGTGAACAAAAACTTCTATTGAATAAATAAAATAGGTTGAAACTATAAAATTGCAGAACTGAAAACAACTTGCTCGAATGGTGGTAGTTATCTTTGAAAAGAGATGTGGTTTCTACGCGCATTTGTCTGAGAAAAATGATTGAAATGAGGCTCCAGAGGCCTTTTTAACACTACTCATGAATGCCAAAACCCTAGACATCCAAAAACCTAACCCTAGGATATGAAACGCCAAAGGTTATGTGGGCCCCGATGGGTAAGTTGGTACCTCAACTTCCCGGGGTCGTAACTTTTTCATATGACCTCTGTTTTAGGCGTGTGATAGCCCATTGGAAAAGTATTTTTGAGAAATACACATTATGATATCAAAATCTGACTATGTCTATAGTTTGACTATGGAAAGCCAAAAAAAACACTGTTTAGGGCCCCAAAACGGCCCTAGAAGTACTAAAATATGTACTGACATGAAAACTTCCAAAATACGTTAGTTCGATTAGGTGGGCGACCACCAATATTTTCTTGGAAGCTGTGTAGGGATTCAAAAATCCATGAAAGTTTAGAAACCACAATTACAAAGAATTATAGAAAAACATGTTGAACTAACAATTGTCAAGAGGATCTAGTTGGAATAGGTGGGTGGCCACCAATATCCACTAGGATCAGTCAAGCCATGATCAATCAGGCCCGTGGATGTTCTTTCCAACATGATTTATGCTTGCCACCCATCTTCATGAGTTTCATTTTTTCATTGATTTTATTTCTATTCATGCTCATGACCATTATGTGCTTGACCTATATTTTTTGTATTACATAATCAAGCACACGGGAGATGATTTGATAACATGATCAACTTGTTGCACTGGTTGTATGACTTCACCTGAAATTTTAGGACCTAATCTTCAGGGCCCCATGTAAGTATCTAGGTCATCTTGCTTTCCCTCCATTTTCCTCTTGATTTCTCATGTTAGTTTAGATGCATTTCATATTTCATTTTTGTCTACTTGGATATTGATTTCATGTTTAGTTTAGAAATTAAAAAAAAAATGCTAAAAGTTTATTTTCTAGATTAATTTCATTTTTTATTTTGACATATATGATTGAAGGGTGATAGAACCACCATATATTTTACAGTGTGATGTTTCGATTTAGGAACATGTCTACAAGGAGATGATTCGGTTCTCATGCACTCTACGACGAGCACATGTCCCCAAGTAGGATCCATATTTTATCCCCAACTCCTAGGGATTACTAAGGAGATGATGTCTCTAGGCCCTCAGGTTTTCGACATGGAGTACTAAGAGACAGTTTGATGAACAATGTCCACTTTCAGAGACAGAGAGCCACCTCACCACCACAACTCTAGGTTTTCGCGACAACATCCACTACATCAGCTAGCCTCCAGAAGACGTTGGATCTTGCTCCATGAGGTACAAGTAATGTATTATGGTGAGTGTCATTTCAATATTTGAGACATTTGAGTTTGTTTCAACTATTACAACTTTTGATTATGTGACGTTTTCTTGGACATTATTCTCTTTTCCCTGTTTCATTTCGGTGGTTGAAATTGCGCCCTAGTAAGTGTGTCACCCATAGGGATAGGGATCCTATTGGGAGGTCCTTTTGATGAGTCATCATTCCATTATCGACCATACTTTTCAATTTCCACACTCCATCCCCTCATCTCCTTACCTTTTTGGATTTTCAGGTGTATTGACCCAAGAAGGGGTTGTCCTTCATTTCATGGGAATAAGAGGCTAAAGGCCTAGAGGCTTGTAATTGGAAAAAGATAAAATACAAACCATTAACCTTATAGATGTTAGCCCACGGATCACGAGGGAATTGAAATGTCTCTCATAAAAAAATGATGGGACCCATGAAAGAATAACTAACAACAAATGTTAACCAGGGAGGGGCATGTGTGGGCACTATTTTTATTTCTTAGGTAGAAGCCCCACACATGTTTCCAACTTGGGGAAGCATGATGTGACCAGGGTAAAGTCAAGGTGGGAATAGTTTTTATTACTTAGGTAGAATCCCCACCTTGGCCTCAACCTGAAAAATTCCTAAAAGAATTAAAGACAATAAATGGGCTTGGAAAAAGGTTGCAATGAAAATGAAGGTGCAACACACCCTCTACAAAGGAACGCATAAGTGAGACACTACAAACCCTTGTATGTCATAAACCCCATGCCCTAAAGTATTCCAATAATCCATGTCACCTCATCCACATGACTTAGAAGGAGGCCCCCTTGGGAAACACCCCTAATCTTTTGGAACAATTCACCCAATAGGTCATTTTGTCAACCCTCCCATACCTAAACTTGGAAAATTGCATAGGGTATTTGAGAATTAGTTTATTTTCATGAGGTGGTTTGGATGTGCTTGCTCATATGGCTCTTTTATTTATTTTATTTACTCATAATTATGCTTTGAATTGAGATCCTTGGAGGGTGTATCCATTTTTCTTTGCAGGACCTAGTTGGTGGACAATTTTGGAGGAACGTGCATAGAATGGGATTCCATGGGGCTTGAATCCCATAGGTTGGATGCCAAGGGTCCACGTGTTGGATCACAAAGACATGAATTTGGAGGTCTAGAGTACAACTTGGAGGACCTTTCCTATCCCTAACATGCCAAATGATTTTCTTGGAGGGGATAAAACATCACCTTTGAGGAGTTGACGCCACCATTGGGGCTAGGGTTTGGTTGTGATGAAGTTCCTACTTGTTGATACTTGGCATGATTTGGTGGGAGACGAATTGAGGGGGATATAGCGCATGAGAGGGAGGCTCTATGAGCCCCAACAACTTCAACCTTCTACTCCAATGACTTTCTCAAAGGGTCAAAACATCACCCTGAGAGGGGTGACATCATTTTAGGGTTTCTATTGTGCACTTTTTATAATTTAAATTTGCATTAAAAATGAATTACTTGTGTAAAGGGGAAAAATAAGGGTTGTTGTCCCCTTATTTGTTTATCCTAACTTAAGTGTAGAAACTATTTTTAAGACATTTTGTAAAAATAGAGATCATTTGTATCTCATTTAAAGATATAACTCTCCCATTGTGAGAGGCTCTCCTAGCTGAAATTTGCACCCTCTTTGGGAAATATATTCTCTCTTGTGTTCTTGTCTTGGTTTCTTTTGTATATTTGTGGATGAAGTAATGTGCTAGCTCTCTTGGGGGATATTTCTTTCTTTATGGTGGATTTTTCTTGATGAATCAAGGTTCTATCTTGTTAGGGGTTCAACTAGGTAAAGATTACAAGTTTATTTCTCTCTTTTTTTTGTTGTAAGGTTGATTTGATGATATCTTGGGGAGTATAAGGGTATACAACCCCCTCCAAGTCTAGCATAATTGTTGTGAAATAATTTGTTATGCAAAGGATACTAGGAGGAGTAAAATGGCTTACACCCTCCTAGGTTTTCCTTGTTGGTTAGGGTTTGCCTTGGGGAGTAAAAGGGATTACACTCCTAAGGAATTAAATCATCCAAATTGTTGGATAAAGAGACTCAATTTACCCAATATTTAAAGGCACTAGTCAATTGCATTGGAGAAATAAAATCTTGCATTGGTAAATTTGAAATTTTGGAATTTTGAGATTGTCTAAATTGGAAAGTGATCTTTATTCCTAAGGAACCTTTGAGCCACTAGGGCATATTTATCCTTGGAGTGATTCTTGATTCTGTTATAAACTTTAATATTCAACCATTAGGTATGCATAAACCCTAATATAACTCTCTTAATAACTCACTTTTCAACCATTGGAATTTGCTAAAAATTTTCCACAATAATATACTAATCTCAACACATCTTTTGGGTGGACTCTTTGTAAGTTTTAGTGGTTGAATTTTTTGTTGTAACAAATTGTTTTCTACAACCATAAGGATGCAATTACATATCTTTAATACTAATTTCTTACAACCTTGTTTCATGCTAAAGTCTTTCTTTTTAATACTTGAGTTAGACTAGTCATTTCTAGCTTGTCTCTTGCAATCCTAACTAGACTTTTAGAACTTTATTTGCAGCTCTTACTATATTTTTGTTGCTGATATATATTATTGTTTACTACTACAATTAGGGACAAAAATCATAACTTTCTTTTCCATCTAACATATTACGTGCATACTTGGCTTCTCTTGTGTCTCGAGCAAGTACAATCACCCTTTGCAGGTACTCATACCTCTTGGAAACCATTGGCCACCACCAAGACTCTTTTCCAATCCTTCCATCACCTATTATATTGAACTATAGGGGATACACTTCCATCATACCACTTTTCATCTCATTTCCCCTAGGGTCATTGGGATTCCCCCATTGAGGTGATTACTTCATCTCAAAAGTGACAGGAATACCTGCCTAAGGTGATAGTGGGTAGGAGTTCTCTTGTCGCTAGTTTGTGGTTGGGTTGGACTTTTCCCAACCTACGACTTGTGAGATAACAAGGCTTTTTGGGTGATGAACAATAGAAAATTAGCAGACAAGGAAGGTTTCCAGTCAAATTTCTTTAAGCATGATCTTCGCACTTTGGCTTCTCACTTGGATGATCTCTTCAACCATGTGGTCTGTTAGCACTCTGTAAATTTTGTCTGGCTGAATAGAGAAATGACAGAGGTAACTATTTCAACCAGATTTAGAGCTGAGGCACTATCCTGCTCAACTCAGAGAGGGCTCTCTCGTGTCAGTAGGTATATATGTGGAAATCGATGGTTAGATTTGGTTTGTGTTGGGGGTTTTTAATAAAATAACTAGAGAAATGAAGATGACATTTGGGCTATGGAGTCTGGAATGAACAATGCATTGTCAGAACATGATAACTATTAAGAGGAACAGGCTAAATGAGGCAGTGAATCTGATTTTATATCTAAAAATTAACATGGCATCAAAAGAAAAAGAAGCATATAACTACATCATAGAATTATAGGAATGAATTCTGAATTGGTTAAGAAGAGGCAAACATAGTCTAAATTGCTAAGCCGAGAGCATCAAGTTATGAATTCTAGGCCTCTAATTATCCAATTTAGACAGATGAAAGAACAAATGAAATACAATATAATAGGAATCACACACTATGAAAAAACAAAAGAATCATATCACCACCAGTTAGAATCTTTTCGTAAACAGTCCAAAATCTGCCTTTGCATGTATATATTCATTCTAGCCCCAAAAATTTACAAAGCCTTCCTAAACAGATGTCAGGATCATCTTTTCTCCATGCCTTTCTATATCCTCGAGATAATATATAGAGAGGAATTTCTTGTGGAATTCAAAACGTTCAAACTTCTCGTAATTCTAAAATTAGAGATGAGTTACAAGGAGGAATGATTTATAATAACCGTTATCCTATTTTAAAGGGGTCGTTAGGTACATGTTCATCATTTCTAGGCCCTTTAATTCGACCGCCATCTATCCAAAACATGCTGAGATATACTTATTCCAGTCTGAGAATTCATTTCATCTCAATGATGTCCTCCTTTAGAGTGACCAACTAGGCTGGTTGATTGTCCCCACTGCTTTTAGCCGTTTCGGCCATGTTTTCTGTCTTCTGTCGTTTGCTCCATTTCTTTTTCACAGCTAGCCTGTTGATGATTAGGTCCTTCATGATGGGATTTAGCCTGACTTCTAATCCTGGGTCTATAGTAGGTTTTGTATGGAATTTAGTTGCTAATATACGTGCAATTTCCCTTTCTTTCTTACTAGTAGATAAACCCTCCATGTTACTTCAATGACCCGTTTGATTGGATATGGCTTGATTGGCCTTGTCCATGTATCCCAATATCATGGACACCAAAATGTTCCTTTTAGAAATTAGAGATTCAATCTTATGGATGAGATGATACCCTCATACTTGAGAATCGGTAGTTATAGATATCCAATCATGAATCAATGACATAGTCACTTACAGGTACGTTGGTTTACCACGCTTGGTTAATCCATTTCAAATGATTAGCTTTCAAGTTAGTTATATGGCAACATTCACCTGACATCATACGATTTTGAAGTACTGAACGAGTGAAGCGAGGTGATTCTGACTAGCCGTCACCCACCCCACTAGTGGTTGATTTGACATATTGAAACATGTGACATCGGGGCTTTGGCGAAAGTGGTTTTAGGCAAACCACCTTTCACCCCGATGTATCTATGGAGGTGCTATGCATCCATTTTAAAAACCACAATGGTTTTCGCTGATCTGCCCTTACATGGTTAAGTCCTGTGCAAGTTCACCGCCTGATATGGGCCCCAACCGTTGATCTGGGCCGTTTTAAAATTGACGTTCTGTCGAGTTATACCTTTTGTGCATTTTCTATATTTGTCCATATGCCGCCAGATATGTCCTGTTCCTCTAAATTATCAATTCTCCAAACTATCACGCTTCCGCGAAGATGTAGCTCTTGCTAAATTTTCGAGACTTGGATCCTATCTGAAAATTGTTATGGTGATAACATGTTCCATATAGGTTTTCCTTTGGCATGGTCACATCATATCATTCACCTGATACATAAATTGGGCCCCATATCAGATCCCAACAACTACAAGATGATCATGATGGGACATAAATTCTCAAATATCTATGCTGCGTTTCTCTATATGAAGCTCTCTAGTGAGCTTGAGCATAGACACCTCAAATCTAGGGGACATGAAGGCTTCATACCATCTCATTAGAGAATCGATCACATTTTTACCCTCCAGGACATAATTGAGGAGGCACGACATCGGTATTTGAAATTATACTACTTCTTTGTAGATTTTCGAAATGCTTTCGACTCTATCCTGAAAGAAGCATTGTTCTAGAGGCTCAAAGAAATCGACATCTCCCATGCCCTACTAACTTTTATCATGTGCCTACATGAGTCGGTTCTTGGTCATCTTATCATAGTTCATGGGATATCATATTTCATTAGGAGTAACATTGGGGTTAAATAGGGATTCCCCCTGTCCCCCACTTTGGGATATATATTGATGATATATAGGCCTTTCTTCATGAGCATACCCAGGACAATGATGGGTTCATCCTCCACGAGGTTTTGATATCCATATTTATTTTCGTTGATGATGTGATCTTCTTAAACTCCTCTCTAGAGGGGTTACAGAGATAGTTGGATTTCTTATCTTTGGATCTTCAATAGGTCAAAGAATACCATCAACCTAGGTAAAACCAAGGTTATCATCTTCAACCGGTCGAAGAATACCATAGACCTTCATTTCTTCTTCAGAGGGGAGGATATTGAGATAACCAACACATACACATAATTGGGAGTACAATTATTTGGACCCTGCTTTAGTATCCTATCGACCCTCCAACATCGAATCACCAAGGGCTATTGATATTTATCCCTCCTCGAGAGATAGTGTTTTTTTCACCACTTTCAGGATGTCTCATCTGATATTTCCCTCATGGACTCCCTTATCTGAGCCAAATTTATCTATGTCTTAGATATTTAGGGGACTTTGTTAGTGGAGTCTGATTGGGCCTTAGTTGAAAGAGTCCAGACCCTTCTCCTTTGACGCATCATTAGATGCAAGCAGACAGTTCCTCAACACATCATCCTAGTAGAGTTTGGGGCTCGTCTCTTCTGACTTGAGACAGTATTTGGACTAATATTTCTTCTGCATCATATCCGGAGCTTAGTGAACTGGAGAAGGGGCACGATTGGTAGTCATACTTGGACTACTCCTCTTCTAAGACCATTTCCCTCTCTAGCCCTTCAGAGCAGGCTTGATGTTAGTTCATAGGGGTTTCATATCTTTTAGAGTTCGTGGGTATTTAGATATATAATCTCCCTCCTTTTAGATATTCTTTGGATGCACTTGTCCACCACCTACTGATGAGACATGTGTTGAACAAGATCATCAGGGATGATATTTAAAGGAAGTTTATCCAGATCACTTGGGTTAACTGTCCTTGTGGGTTACGCCCAAATATGGCCTTCTACGTTGAGCACTTCTTGGATCTTAGGGACACATTCATCGTTTGAACACATTATACACTCTACCACTAGGAACATTATATTCATATTCCAATAGGCCAATTCATAGTGGGATCCCATAGAATTCGGGTTAATACAGACCACCAGATCGATCAACTAGACATGATATGTTAGATATGCCAGATGTAGGAGGTCGAGACTGAGGAGCACTTAATTTTCCATTTCCCTATCTACTTTGAGATTAGGGGATGGTTTCATTTATTATTCAGGGGGGTTCAGAACCTCACTAGATTATTTGGATATATTTACCATTGGGGCTTATCTTTATACATACAATAGGCCCTTAGGTTCCGATTCCATACTCTTCAACCTCCTACGAAACCATACCCTATTTGGAGGATCACCCTCTTCTTCACAGTGATACCCTCTGGTAGGGATACTAAGAGACATATTGACACCATCACAACTTCAGAATCTAGATTAGTGCATACCCGTGGGATCTTCTCCCATCCCATGATATTTTAGCGACATGACTAGACTAGATCCCTTCCTAAGAGATGGTTGATATCCCCCAGGACTCATCGGGGTACTACCTCTTCTAGTCAACAACATAGTGGATAATTAAAGCATCCCACCAATTCCCTCTCAGGACATCCTACTATACTCAACTTTCTTCATTCAACCTTAGATGGTAAGAGAGATGAGTCATTTCCATGACAAATCTATTTCATCACCATTGTTTCCTCTTATTCCTAGACCTTCTCCTACAATACATATCCTCGTCAAAGGAAGTCTCTAGGATCGAGATATAGGGTTCTTCATGTCTCAGCATAGATCTCACTCTTCATTGTTATACCTTATTTCATTTTACTTTTTGCATATTTCCTTTAGAGGATACCTTTCAATACTCTTGATTTGTAATGACATAATTGTACTCAACAGTTCCTTTGACCTAATTTTATGGTCATTAGTCGGACATTAATAAAATTATCTTATATTATATTCTCTCGAGGCTTGGAATGTCCCAAATGATCTTGCATAGGATTATTTTGTTGTCTTTGATGGATCACAACTCTTGTTTCAAGAATTTGAGTTATCCCTTCTTGAGAAGGAATATTCCCAAATATTATATCAACTCTTTCATCTTCATCTTCCATCAGCTTCCAATATTGGTAATCATGTCCATCAAACAGATTATTGCACATGTCCAAAGGTGGCTTTCTACTTTGTCCACTTGATTGATATACTCTTTGGTCAAAACCACAAGTATTCTCATCATGGAAACCTTGGCAAGCTCTGCAAAAATAAGGATTTCCATCCCCTATGATGTTAGTGGGTTCCAATGATGTATGAGGTATTTGATTCGATGGTGGACCTTTGTATTAGTGTCTTTGTTGTTGTTGGTTTTGATGTTGATTTATTTCCATATACACAATCCTTCCCTGTAAGTTATTAGTGTTCATTTGCAATTTTTCTATGTGCTCTATAAGGTGGGAGACAACCTCGAGAGTAAGATCAATGGAAGGATTTGTTAAGCCATAGAAAAATCCCCATGTTAAGTATAAAACCCCTTATTAATCTCTATATACTGAATTATTATATTTCTAGTGTTGTGTTTGTATGTAGGCTAGAACCCTTCATTGTACCCTTTCATTATAATTGTACCATCTATCTCCTATATATACACCAAGGAAACCTAGTCTTAGGATCATCTCATATATGATATCATCTTGTACTTTGAATATATTGTAAAAGGAGGTTTCCCCCTTGAAGTGTACTATCACTTATTTATTTTTTATCATTATCAAGGAGTCGGTACATAAAATGTGGTATTAAAGCATTGATCCTAGGGTTTTTCTGCCTCAAGCGAGTCGTCTTGGAATGTTTTCTACAACCTTTCTTTTTGGATGTTTCAGACCACACAATTTTGAGGATACATAAGCAAGATAACTAATAACAAGTGGTAAAAATTTCAAGTTTTGGTTCATTACAGTTTTTGAGATATTGCCCATGGAAGTTAGCGTTTGTGACTAGTCCTGGAATTAGTCTCAAATGAGCCATTTTAAAATTTTTTGCTATAAAATATTTTCTATGAAGTTTTAGAATCTAAAATTTTAGATTACTGAGGAGACATATAAAATCACCTATGGAAAATTTTCAGATTCTGACTCATTATAATTTGTGATATATATCTTGTGGAAGTTTGTTTTTTTTACTAATCCTAAAATTAGTAGTAAACAAGTCATTTTTGTACTCTTGATATAACTTTTAATCAGTAAAGGTGCAGACTGTGAAATTTTCAAAAGTTTAAGAAAACATATTAGAGTACTACAGGCCACAATTTAATACTTAGAAGGGCTCAAATTTCATATATATATCAAGACAAATTCCAACCATCCACAAAGTCTCCAAATTAGGATTTTAAAGGTACATAAATTACAATTGGCATAACTTTTTATTGGAAGATATATTTTTGGAGATCCATAATTTGTGATAAAGAGGAAAAAGAGGAGCATTATTGTTTTATCCAATGGAAAGAGGTCCGTCAAGAATTGCTACTCCTAGAAAGCCTCTAGATAGCTCATGCATGACATATGAAAAAAAATGAAGACTTTGAGAACATGCTATCCCAATTGAAGAACCAAGTTGATGAAATGAGTGATGGTGTCTTGAAACATGTGGATTTCTCATGTTCCTAAGAAACACTTAAAAAGGAAATGGAAGATCAAATGGAAATCTTGTTGGAAAATAATATGGAAGAATTGAAAAATTCCATCTCAACCATCCTATTATGTACCCTAGATGAGATATTTTTTCAAGGAGATATCAGGACACAAGGAAATCATGTAAATGTGGAGGAAATAAAAATTGAGCCCCAAAATCATGATTATTCATCACTTTGAGATCCACATCATCGAGGTTTCAATGTGGTACCAAGGAACTACTTCATTCTGAAGATCGATATGAGGAAGTTTGATGGTAAAGACCCTATAACATGGATATTCGAGATGGAGCGATACTTTGATCTACATCAAGTGCCAAGATTATAAAAGGTACCTATTGCATCCTTGTATTTAGAAAACGATCAATTTTTTTGGTATCAATGGCTTTGTGAAAGAAAAAAGAGTTATATTATCTCTTTCTCCATTTTCATGAATGAATTGATATCATGTTATGGGGATATTAAGAGAAATACATTATTTATCCAATTGATAAATCTTCGGAAAAAAGGTCCAATTACATAGCACATTCAACAATTCCAAAAGATTAGTGTTAGGGTAAATAAAATTCCTGAGGATAATTTGCTATATCTCTCTATGGGCACTTTAAAGGAGAACATTCAACATGATGTGTGTCTCTTTGAACCTAAATCCCTAGAGAAATATTTCAATATGGCAAGGAAAGTGGAAAACAAAAATATGGCTACTAGAAGGGTGACCACTAACAACTATAGAGAGAACCATGTTCCCTCTCCTAACCTCACTCTACCGACAAGGTTGAAACCTAATCAAATGGATGAAAGAAGAGAGAAGAGACTATGTTTCAATTGTGACATCAAGACAGTAAGGGGCATAAATTTGGTGAGAATAAATTATTCTACATAGACTGTGAAGAGGAAGAAGATCAAGAATTGGAACCATCACTAGATATAGATCTAGAAGAGACTACTCCAATAATATCTTATCATGCATTGGCCGACATTAGTACTCCACAAAAATAAAAATGTAACAATGTTGATTGATTCAGGTAGTACTCATAACTTCATCAATTACAAATTAGTGAAAGATCTCAATTGATTTGTATTTCAAACACCGGATTTTCATGTAATGATTGAAAATGGAGGTACCGTAAATTTTGGGAAGTGTCATAGAATTAATCTTAATATGGGGGAGTATTTATTAGATATTCCCATGATTTCCATCCAAATGGGTGGTGCTTATGTTGTATTAGGGATTCAATGGTTACAATCATTGGGAATAGTAGCCCTTAATTTCCAATATATTTTCATGATATTTTCATCAAAAGGCACAGAAATTGAGCTTAGATGTATTCAAGGGAAACCCTCTAAGGTGATAAGCTCTAATAACATGCCAAAATTACTCAAAAAGGGACACCATGGTGTAATTTCACAATTGTGCTCACTATATGTTCAAACATCTATATCCTATGATCAAGTGGATCTCCAAATAGTTATCAACAACCATTCTAAGGTATTTGGAGATATGCCTAAGGGTATTTCCAACTGCTCGAGATCATGACTATTCTATTAGTTTTCTGCTAGGAAGTGTACCAGCTAACATTAGGCCTTACAAGTATCCATATCCACAAAAAAGTGAGATTGAGTGTATGATCCAAGAAATTTTAGAGGTGAGCATCATTCAACCTAGACAAAGTTCTTTATTTTCACCGATAGTGATGGTTATGAAGAAGGATGGTTCATTTTTTATGTGTCTAGATTATAGAAAACTCAACAAAATGAATTATTCCCATCGTTGATGAATTATTAGATGAATTGCATGGAGAAATTTTATTTACTAAGTTGGACCTTCATTCAGGATACCATCAAATCATAATGAGGCATGAAGACATTCCCAAAAACACCTTTAGAACACATGAAGGCCATTATGAGTTTTTTTTTATGCCATTTGGACTTACTAATGCACCTTCAACATTTCAAAGTTTGAGGAATTATGTTTTCAAACCCTTCCTTAGAAAATTTGTGTTGGTATTTTTTGATGACATACTAATATACAACAAATCTTGGGAAGAGCATGTACAACATGTTGACAGAGTATCACAACTTTTAGAAGAGCAACAACTTTATGCAAATCCCTCCAACTATGCCTTTGGGGTTTAGGAAGTGGAATATTTGAGTAATATTGTATCTCATGAAGGTGTAAAAGTGGACCCTAACAAAATTAAAGCTATGAGGGAATGGCCAATTCCAAAAATATTTAAGGAACTTAGAGGATTCTTAGGATTGAAAATATATTATCGCAATTTTGTCAAGAACTATGGTCAAATAGTCACACCTCTAACAACATTATTAAAGAATGAATCATTTTCTTGGACTCAAGAAGAAAACAAATCTTTTGGAAAACTTAAGGATTCTATGTGCACAACTCTTGTCCCAGCCACACCTGACTTCACAAAAACATTTATTGTGGAGTGTTAGTCCTCAGGTCATGGCATTGGTGCAATTTTAATGTGAAAGAAACCAACTTAAAGGAAAAACCTTACTCAAACCCATTTATGAAAAATAAATGTTGGCCATAATATATGCAGTTAATAAATGGTTCCCTTACATAATAGGAATACACTTCAAAGTAAAAACATATCATGATAGTTTGAAGTACTTCTTGTAGCAATGATTCTCTTAAGAAGAGAAAAAAAAATGGGTTACAAAGATGCTAGGTTATGACTTTATAGACATGCACAAACCAAGGAGACCTAGCCTTAGAATCATATCATATCATCTTGTACATTGAATATTGTAAAAGGAGGTTTCCCCCTCAAATTTGACTATTATTCATTGATATTTTATCATTATCAAGGCGTTGGTACATAACAAGAGATATCTTTTACTTATGATTAGCCTTGCCCATGGGATGGCTTGGTACATATGACTTCCCTAAGTGACTCCAATTGTCATCAATAATATTGGCATTTATCTTGGAAACGGTGAGAGTTGTAGGGTTGGCACTATGGAGGAAGAAACTAGAATTTCATTGAAAGGCATTCAACTACTACATCAATATTGTGTCCATAGTTGTTTGATGAGTCTGAGGAATATCTTGCACAATCTTGTCAAATTAATCAATGGTTTCATTTTCATTTATAATAATGTTAGTAAATGCACTTAAAAGAAACCAAACATATTTATTTTCCAACCATTTATCAAAGAAAATCTTCTAGCATGATTGCAAAGAATTTATGCAATTATCATATAATGATAAAAACCATTTCCTGGCATCCCTTTTCAATGATAGATAAAATCATTTGAATAAACCATCCAAATGACAAATTCCCACATCGGTGATATGTTCCATAAATTAATCCCAATTCTCTCTTGTACCAATAGCATTATCACCATGGAATGTCGGGAATTTCTCCATAGAAGATGTCATATCATGAGGATAACTTGCAATGTTAGAAAAATCAAATGGTTTGAAAGTATCTGTCAACCGCGAAGAAACTGTTTAAATTAGAGGACTTGAATCAAGAAATAATATTGTTGTATCATATAAAGTTTCAAATCCTACATGACTATTTACTTCCTTTGTATGGAGTTTAGGATTCCTTCAATGATAAACAAGTTGAGGTTCATGAACAAGACAAAGTATACCTTAGGTGTTCCTTCTTGTAGAGTACCTTTTTGTTGTCTTTAGATTTGGTGGATTTGTCAAATGAGACAATCAAGTTATAAATAACAATATTCTCATCAATATAAAATAAAAATAACTTATCGAACCTGGCAGGATGATGTAAGCCAGAAATAGACCCACGAGGTCTTCCCTGGAAACATTGTCAAAAAATTGTATCATCCAAACTAACAGCCTTTGTGACAGTGCTATTGAGGAAAATCACAACATGAGAAATGCACCACTATCACCTGATCACAATCTCCCCCCAACTTTAGTCTAGATCCTTAGATCCACAGGGGGTATCTCAATCCTTAGAAGAAACCCATATAGCACAAGTCACTCACAACTATACACCTCAATACATGTTATATAGACCAATGACTTAGTAGCAAAATGCCTATAAGATATTCAACCAAAAGTTAGGGCAATAACTAATAGAATATAAAGAGGGCTAGGAGATAATTATAAAAGTTCTTAGATACGAAATAAATATGTTACAACAAAAGTATAAATCAACACTAAGAAATCACTCTCTAGATGAAGACAAAATGTACCTTTAACCACTCAAGAGTAAGATCTTATTGTAAAAATCAAGGGTGAGTGATATACATGAGTTATAGCTTGATGATATGATGCAAATTGGATTAGTTTTTTGTTGTTGTTGGTGGTGGTGGTGAGGAAAAACACCCCATGAGTGCCAAAAAGAACTTAGAATGATGAACCTTGGGTACTTTAGCTAGGGCAGATAATTAACTATGCAAAAACAACTCATAAATTATTAATTGCAAGTACAAATGAATAATAACAATGTGTTGATGCGGGAGGTGGATAGGGTTCCTCTAGTCTCTTCCCCTCTC
>ML779279.1:2243973-2268026 GCA_009831015.1 Picea engelmannii | reverse complement strand
TTCAACCTTCTACTCCAATGACTTTCTCAAAGGGTCAAAACATCACCCTGAGAGGGGTGACATCATTTTAGGGTTTCTATTGTGCACTTTTTATAATTTAAATTTGCATTAAAAATGAATTACTTGTGTAAAGGGGAAAAATAAGGGTTGTTGTCCCCTTATTTGTTTATCCTAACTTAAGTGTAGAAACTATTTTTAAGACATTTTGTAAAAATAGAGATCATTTGTATCTCATTTAAAGATATAACTCTCCCATTGTGAGAGGCTCTCCTAGCTGAAATTTGCACCCTCTTTGGGAAATATATTCTCTCTTGTGTTCTTGTCTTGGTTTCTTTTGTATATTTGTGGATGAAGTAATGTGCTAGCTCTCTTGGGGGATATTTCTTTCTTTATGGTGGATTTTTCTTGATGAATCAAGGTTCTATCTTGTTAGGGGTTCAACTAGGTAAAGATTACAAGTTTATTTCTCTCTTTTTTTTGTTGTAAGGTTGATTTGATGATATCTTGGGGAGTATAAGGGTATACAACCCCCTCCAAGTCTAGCATAATTGTTGTGAAATAATTTGTTATGCAAAGGATACTAGGAGGAGTAAAATGGCTTACACCCTCCTAGGTTTTCCTTGTTGGTTAGGGTTTGCCTTGGGGAGTAAAAGGGATTACACTCCTAAGGAATTAAATCATCCAAATTGTTGGATAAAGAGACTCAATTTACCCAATATTTAAAGGCACTAGTCAATTGCATTGGAGAAATAAAATCTTGCATTGGTAAATTTGAAATTTTGGAATTTTGAGATTGTCTAAATTGGAAAGTGATCTTTATTCCTAAGGAACCTTTGAGCCACTAGGGCATATTTATCCTTGGAGTGATTCTTGATTCTGTTATAAACTTTAATATTCAACCATTAGGTATGCATAAACCCTAATATAACTCTCTTAATAACTCACTTTTCAACCATTGGAATTTGCTAAAAATTTTCCACAATAATATACTAATCTCAACACATCTTTTGGGTGGACTCTTTGTAAGTTTTAGTGGTTGAATTTTTTGTTGTAACAAATTGTTTTCTACAACCATAAGGATGCAATTACATATCTTTAATACTAATTTCTTACAACCTTGTTTCATGCTAAAGTCTTTCTTTTTAATACTTGAGTTAGACTAGTCATTTCTAGCTTGTCTCTTGCAATCCTAACTAGACTTTTAGAACTTTATTTGCAGCTCTTACTATATTTTTGTTGCTGATATATATTATTGTTTACTACTACAATTAGGGACAAAAATCATAACTTTCTTTTCCATCTAACATATTACGTGCATACTTGGCTTCTCTTGTGTCTCGAGCAAGTACAATCACCCTTTGCAGGTACTCATACCTCTTGGAAACCATTGGCCACCACCAAGACTCTTTTCCAATCCTTCCATCACCTATTATATTGAACTATAGGGGATACACTTCCATCATACCACTTTTCATCTCATTTCCCCTAGGGTCATTGGGATTCCCCCATTGAGGTGATTACTTCATCTCAAAAGTGACAGGAATACCTGCCTAAGGTGATAGTGGGTAGGAGTTCTCTTGTCGCTAGTTTGTGGTTGGGTTGGACTTTTCCCAACCTACGACTTGTGAGATAACAAGGCTTTTTGGGTGATGAACAATAGAAAATTAGCAGACAAGGAAGGTTTCCAGTCAAATTTCTTTAAGCATGATCTTCGCACTTTGGCTTCTCACTTGGATGATCTCTTCAACCATGTGGTCTGTTAGCACTCTGTAAATTTTGTCTGGCTGAATAGAGAAATGACAGAGGTAACTATTTCAACCAGATTTAGAGCTGAGGCACTATCCTGCTCAACTCAGAGAGGGCTCTCTCGTGTCAGTAGGTATATATGTGGAAATCGATGGTTAGATTTGGTTTGTGTTGGGGGTTTTTAATAAAATAACTAGAGAAATGAAGATGACATTTGGGCTATGGAGTCTGGAATGAACAATGCATTGTCAGAACATGATAACTATTAAGAGGAACAGGCTAAATGAGGCAGTGAATCTGATTTTATATCTAAAAATTAACATGGCATCAAAAGAAAAAGAAGCATATAACTACATCATAGAATTATAGGAATGAATTCTGAATTGGTTAAGAAGAGGCAAACATAGTCTAAATTGCTAAGCCGAGAGCATCAAGTTATGAATTCTAGGCCTCTAATTATCCAATTTAGACAGATGAAAGAACAAATGAAATACAATATAATAGGAATCACACACTATGAAAAAACAAAAGAATCATATCACCACCAGTTAGAATCTTTTCGTAAACAGTCCAAAATCTGCCTTTGCATGTATATATTCATTCTAGCCCCAAAAATTTACAAAGCCTTCCTAAACAGATGTCAGGATCATCTTTTCTCCATGCCTTTCTATATCCTCGAGATAATATATAGAGAGGAATTTCTTGTGGAATTCAAAACGTTCAAACTTCTCGTAATTCTAAAATTAGAGATGAGTTACAAGGAGGAATGATTTATAATAACCGTTATCCTATTTTAAAGGGGTCGTTAGGTACATGTTCATCATTTCTAGGCCCTTTAATTCGACCGCCATCTATCCAAAACATGCTGAGATATACTTATTCCAGTCTGAGAATTCATTTCATCTCAATGATGTCCTCCTTTAGAGTGACCAACTAGGCTGGTTGATTGTCCCCACTGCTTTTAGCCGTTTCGGCCATGTTTTCTGTCTTCTGTCGTTTGCTCCATTTCTTTTTCACAGCTAGCCTGTTGATGATTAGGTCCTTCATGATGGGATTTAGCCTGACTTCTAATCCTGGGTCTATAGTAGGTTTTGTATGGAATTTAGTTGCTAATATACGTGCAATTTCCCTTTCTTTCTTACTAGTAGATAAACCCTCCATGTTACTTCAATGACCCGTTTGATTGGATATGGCTTGATTGGCCTTGTCCATGTATCCCAATATCATGGACACCAAAATGTTCCTTTTAGAAATTAGAGATTCAATCTTATGGATGAGATGATACCCTCATACTTGAGAATCGGTAGTTATAGATATCCAATCATGAATCAATGACATAGTCACTTACAGGTACGTTGGTTTACCACGCTTGGTTAATCCATTTCAAATGATTAGCTTTCAAGTTAGTTATATGGCAACATTCACCTGACATCATACGATTTTGAAGTACTGAACGAGTGAAGCGAGGTGATTCTGACTAGCCGTCACCCACCCCACTAGTGGTTGATTTGACATATTGAAACATGTGACATCGGGGCTTTGGCGAAAGTGGTTTTAGGCAAACCACCTTTCACCCCGATGTATCTATGGAGGTGCTATGCATCCATTTTAAAAACCACAATGGTTTTCGCTGATCTGCCCTTACATGGTTAAGTCCTGTGCAAGTTCACCGCCTGATATGGGCCCCAACCGTTGATCTGGGCCGTTTTAAAATTGACGTTCTGTCGAGTTATACCTTTTGTGCATTTTCTATATTTGTCCATATGCCGCCAGATATGTCCTGTTCCTCTAAATTATCAATTCTCCAAACTATCACGCTTCCGCGAAGATGTAGCTCTTGCTAAATTTTCGAGACTTGGATCCTATCTGAAAATTGTTATGGTGATAACATGTTCCATATAGGTTTTCCTTTGGCATGGTCACATCATATCATTCACCTGATACATAAATTGGGCCCCATATCAGATCCCAACAACTACAAGATGATCATGATGGGACATAAATTCTCAAATATCTATGCTGCGTTTCTCTATATGAAGCTCTCTAGTGAGCTTGAGCATAGACACCTCAAATCTAGGGGACATGAAGGCTTCATACCATCTCATTAGAGAATCGATCACATTTTTACCCTCCAGGACATAATTGAGGAGGCACGACATCGGTATTTGAAATTATACTACTTCTTTGTAGATTTTCGAAATGCTTTCGACTCTATCCTGAAAGAAGCATTGTTCTAGAGGCTCAAAGAAATCGACATCTCCCATGCCCTACTAACTTTTATCATGTGCCTACATGAGTCGGTTCTTGGTCATCTTATCATAGTTCATGGGATATCATATTTCATTAGGAGTAACATTGGGGTTAAATAGGGATTCCCCCTGTCCCCCACTTTGGGATATATATTGATGATATATAGGCCTTTCTTCATGAGCATACCCAGGACAATGATGGGTTCATCCTCCACGAGGTTTTGATATCCATATTTATTTTCGTTGATGATGTGATCTTCTTAAACTCCTCTCTAGAGGGGTTACAGAGATAGTTGGATTTCTTATCTTTGGATCTTCAATAGGTCAAAGAATACCATCAACCTAGGTAAAACCAAGGTTATCATCTTCAACCGGTCGAAGAATACCATAGACCTTCATTTCTTCTTCAGAGGGGAGGATATTGAGATAACCAACACATACACATAATTGGGAGTACAATTATTTGGACCCTGCTTTAGTATCCTATCGACCCTCCAACATCGAATCACCAAGGGCTATTGATATTTATCCCTCCTCGAGAGATAGTGTTTTTTTCACCACTTTCAGGATGTCTCATCTGATATTTCCCTCATGGACTCCCTTATCTGAGCCAAATTTATCTATGTCTTAGATATTTAGGGGACTTTGTTAGTGGAGTCTGATTGGGCCTTAGTTGAAAGAGTCCAGACCCTTCTCCTTTGACGCATCATTAGATGCAAGCAGACAGTTCCTCAACACATCATCCTAGTAGAGTTTGGGGCTCGTCTCTTCTGACTTGAGACAGTATTTGGACTAATATTTCTTCTGCATCATATCCGGAGCTTAGTGAACTGGAGAAGGGGCACGATTGGTAGTCATACTTGGACTACTCCTCTTCTAAGACCATTTCCCTCTCTAGCCCTTCAGAGCAGGCTTGATGTTAGTTCATAGGGGTTTCATATCTTTTAGAGTTCGTGGGTATTTAGATATATAATCTCCCTCCTTTTAGATATTCTTTGGATGCACTTGTCCACCACCTACTGATGAGACATGTGTTGAACAAGATCATCAGGGATGATATTTAAAGGAAGTTTATCCAGATCACTTGGGTTAACTGTCCTTGTGGGTTACGCCCAAATATGGCCTTCTACGTTGAGCACTTCTTGGATCTTAGGGACACATTCATCGTTTGAACACATTATACACTCTACCACTAGGAACATTATATTCATATTCCAATAGGCCAATTCATAGTGGGATCCCATAGAATTCGGGTTAATACAGACCACCAGATCGATCAACTAGACATGATATGTTAGATATGCCAGATGTAGGAGGTCGAGACTGAGGAGCACTTAATTTTCCATTTCCCTATCTACTTTGAGATTAGGGGATGGTTTCATTTATTATTCAGGGGGGTTCAGAACCTCACTAGATTATTTGGATATATTTACCATTGGGGCTTATCTTTATACATACAATAGGCCCTTAGGTTCCGATTCCATACTCTTCAACCTCCTACGAAACCATACCCTATTTGGAGGATCACCCTCTTCTTCACAGTGATACCCTCTGGTAGGGATACTAAGAGACATATTGACACCATCACAACTTCAGAATCTAGATTAGTGCATACCCGTGGGATCTTCTCCCATCCCATGATATTTTAGCGACATGACTAGACTAGATCCCTTCCTAAGAGATGGTTGATATCCCCCAGGACTCATCGGGGTACTACCTCTTCTAGTCAACAACATAGTGGATAATTAAAGCATCCCACCAATTCCCTCTCAGGACATCCTACTATACTCAACTTTCTTCATTCAACCTTAGATGGTAAGAGAGATGAGTCATTTCCATGACAAATCTATTTCATCACCATTGTTTCCTCTTATTCCTAGACCTTCTCCTACAATACATATCCTCGTCAAAGGAAGTCTCTAGGATCGAGATATAGGGTTCTTCATGTCTCAGCATAGATCTCACTCTTCATTGTTATACCTTATTTCATTTTACTTTTTGCATATTTCCTTTAGAGGATACCTTTCAATACTCTTGATTTGTAATGACATAATTGTACTCAACAGTTCCTTTGACCTAATTTTATGGTCATTAGTCGGACATTAATAAAATTATCTTATATTATATTCTCTCGAGGCTTGGAATGTCCCAAATGATCTTGCATAGGATTATTTTGTTGTCTTTGATGGATCACAACTCTTGTTTCAAGAATTTGAGTTATCCCTTCTTGAGAAGGAATATTCCCAAATATTATATCAACTCTTTCATCTTCATCTTCCATCAGCTTCCAATATTGGTAATCATGTCCATCAAACAGATTATTGCACATGTCCAAAGGTGGCTTTCTACTTTGTCCACTTGATTGATATACTCTTTGGTCAAAACCACAAGTATTCTCATCATGGAAACCTTGGCAAGCTCTGCAAAAATAAGGATTTCCATCCCCTATGATGTTAGTGGGTTCCAATGATGTATGAGGTATTTGATTCGATGGTGGACCTTTGTATTAGTGTCTTTGTTGTTGTTGGTTTTGATGTTGATTTATTTCCATATACACAATCCTTCCCTGTAAGTTATTAGTGTTCATTTGCAATTTTTCTATGTGCTCTATAAGGTGGGAGACAACCTCGAGAGTAAGATCAATGGAAGGATTTGTTAAGCCATAGAAAAATCCCCATGTTAAGTATAAAACCCCTTATTAATCTCTATATACTGAATTATTATATTTCTAGTGTTGTGTTTGTATGTAGGCTAGAACCCTTCATTGTACCCTTTCATTATAATTGTACCATCTATCTCCTATATATACACCAAGGAAACCTAGTCTTAGGATCATCTCATATATGATATCATCTTGTACTTTGAATATATTGTAAAAGGAGGTTTCCCCCTTGAAGTGTACTATCACTTATTTATTTTTTATCATTATCAAGGAGTCGGTACATAAAATGTGGTATTAAAGCATTGATCCTAGGGTTTTTCTGCCTCAAGCGAGTCGTCTTGGAATGTTTTCTACAACCTTTCTTTTTGGATGTTTCAGACCACACAATTTTGAGGATACATAAGCAAGATAACTAATAACAAGTGGTAAAAATTTCAAGTTTTGGTTCATTACAGTTTTTGAGATATTGCCCATGGAAGTTAGCGTTTGTGACTAGTCCTGGAATTAGTCTCAAATGAGCCATTTTAAAATTTTTTGCTATAAAATATTTTCTATGAAGTTTTAGAATCTAAAATTTTAGATTACTGAGGAGACATATAAAATCACCTATGGAAAATTTTCAGATTCTGACTCATTATAATTTGTGATATATATCTTGTGGAAGTTTGTTTTTTTTACTAATCCTAAAATTAGTAGTAAACAAGTCATTTTTGTACTCTTGATATAACTTTTAATCAGTAAAGGTGCAGACTGTGAAATTTTCAAAAGTTTAAGAAAACATATTAGAGTACTACAGGCCACAATTTAATACTTAGAAGGGCTCAAATTTCATATATATATCAAGACAAATTCCAACCATCCACAAAGTCTCCAAATTAGGATTTTAAAGGTACATAAATTACAATTGGCATAACTTTTTATTGGAAGATATATTTTTGGAGATCCATAATTTGTGATAAAGAGGAAAAAGAGGAGCATTATTGTTTTATCCAATGGAAAGAGGTCCGTCAAGAATTGCTACTCCTAGAAAGCCTCTAGATAGCTCATGCATGACATATGAAAAAAAATGAAGACTTTGAGAACATGCTATCCCAATTGAAGAACCAAGTTGATGAAATGAGTGATGGTGTCTTGAAACATGTGGATTTCTCATGTTCCTAAGAAACACTTAAAAAGGAAATGGAAGATCAAATGGAAATCTTGTTGGAAAATAATATGGAAGAATTGAAAAATTCCATCTCAACCATCCTATTATGTACCCTAGATGAGATATTTTTTCAAGGAGATATCAGGACACAAGGAAATCATGTAAATGTGGAGGAAATAAAAATTGAGCCCCAAAATCATGATTATTCATCACTTTGAGATCCACATCATCGAGGTTTCAATGTGGTACCAAGGAACTACTTCATTCTGAAGATCGATATGAGGAAGTTTGATGGTAAAGACCCTATAACATGGATATTCGAGATGGAGCGATACTTTGATCTACATCAAGTGCCAAGATTATAAAAGGTACCTATTGCATCCTTGTATTTAGAAAACGATCAATTTTTTTGGTATCAATGGCTTTGTGAAAGAAAAAAGAGTTATATTATCTCTTTCTCCATTTTCATGAATGAATTGATATCATGTTATGGGGATATTAAGAGAAATACATTATTTATCCAATTGATAAATCTTCGGAAAAAAGGTCCAATTACATAGCACATTCAACAATTCCAAAAGATTAGTGTTAGGGTAAATAAAATTCCTGAGGATAATTTGCTATATCTCTCTATGGGCACTTTAAAGGAGAACATTCAACATGATGTGTGTCTCTTTGAACCTAAATCCCTAGAGAAATATTTCAATATGGCAAGGAAAGTGGAAAACAAAAATATGGCTACTAGAAGGGTGACCACTAACAACTATAGAGAGAACCATGTTCCCTCTCCTAACCTCACTCTACCGACAAGGTTGAAACCTAATCAAATGGATGAAAGAAGAGAGAAGAGACTATGTTTCAATTGTGACATCAAGACAGTAAGGGGCATAAATTTGGTGAGAATAAATTATTCTACATAGACTGTGAAGAGGAAGAAGATCAAGAATTGGAACCATCACTAGATATAGATCTAGAAGAGACTACTCCAATAATATCTTATCATGCATTGGCCGACATTAGTACTCCACAAAAATAAAAATGTAACAATGTTGATTGATTCAGGTAGTACTCATAACTTCATCAATTACAAATTAGTGAAAGATCTCAATTGATTTGTATTTCAAACACCGGATTTTCATGTAATGATTGAAAATGGAGGTACCGTAAATTTTGGGAAGTGTCATAGAATTAATCTTAATATGGGGGAGTATTTATTAGATATTCCCATGATTTCCATCCAAATGGGTGGTGCTTATGTTGTATTAGGGATTCAATGGTTACAATCATTGGGAATAGTAGCCCTTAATTTCCAATATATTTTCATGATATTTTCATCAAAAGGCACAGAAATTGAGCTTAGATGTATTCAAGGGAAACCCTCTAAGGTGATAAGCTCTAATAACATGCCAAAATTACTCAAAAAGGGACACCATGGTGTAATTTCACAATTGTGCTCACTATATGTTCAAACATCTATATCCTATGATCAAGTGGATCTCCAAATAGTTATCAACAACCATTCTAAGGTATTTGGAGATATGCCTAAGGGTATTTCCAACTGCTCGAGATCATGACTATTCTATTAGTTTTCTGCTAGGAAGTGTACCAGCTAACATTAGGCCTTACAAGTATCCATATCCACAAAAAAGTGAGATTGAGTGTATGATCCAAGAAATTTTAGAGGTGAGCATCATTCAACCTAGACAAAGTTCTTTATTTTCACCGATAGTGATGGTTATGAAGAAGGATGGTTCATTTTTTATGTGTCTAGATTATAGAAAACTCAACAAAATGAATTATTCCCATCGTTGATGAATTATTAGATGAATTGCATGGAGAAATTTTATTTACTAAGTTGGACCTTCATTCAGGATACCATCAAATCATAATGAGGCATGAAGACATTCCCAAAAACACCTTTAGAACACATGAAGGCCATTATGAGTTTTTTTTTATGCCATTTGGACTTACTAATGCACCTTCAACATTTCAAAGTTTGAGGAATTATGTTTTCAAACCCTTCCTTAGAAAATTTGTGTTGGTATTTTTTGATGACATACTAATATACAACAAATCTTGGGAAGAGCATGTACAACATGTTGACAGAGTATCACAACTTTTAGAAGAGCAACAACTTTATGCAAATCCCTCCAACTATGCCTTTGGGGTTTAGGAAGTGGAATATTTGAGTAATATTGTATCTCATGAAGGTGTAAAAGTGGACCCTAACAAAATTAAAGCTATGAGGGAATGGCCAATTCCAAAAATATTTAAGGAACTTAGAGGATTCTTAGGATTGAAAATATATTATCGCAATTTTGTCAAGAACTATGGTCAAATAGTCACACCTCTAACAACATTATTAAAGAATGAATCATTTTCTTGGACTCAAGAAGAAAACAAATCTTTTGGAAAACTTAAGGATTCTATGTGCACAACTCTTGTCCCAGCCACACCTGACTTCACAAAAACATTTATTGTGGAGTGTTAGTCCTCAGGTCATGGCATTGGTGCAATTTTAATGTGAAAGAAACCAACTTAAAGGAAAAACCTTACTCAAACCCATTTATGAAAAATAAATGTTGGCCATAATATATGCAGTTAATAAATGGTTCCCTTACATAATAGGAATACACTTCAAAGTAAAAACATATCATGATAGTTTGAAGTACTTCTTGTAGCAATGATTCTCTTAAGAAGAGAAAAAAAAATGGGTTACAAAGATGCTAGGTTATGACTTTATAGACATGCACAAACCAAGGAGACCTAGCCTTAGAATCATATCATATCATCTTGTACATTGAATATTGTAAAAGGAGGTTTCCCCCTCAAATTTGACTATTATTCATTGATATTTTATCATTATCAAGGCGTTGGTACATAACAAGAGATATCTTTTACTTATGATTAGCCTTGCCCATGGGATGGCTTGGTACATATGACTTCCCTAAGTGACTCCAATTGTCATCAATAATATTGGCATTTATCTTGGAAACGGTGAGAGTTGTAGGGTTGGCACTATGGAGGAAGAAACTAGAATTTCATTGAAAGGCATTCAACTACTACATCAATATTGTGTCCATAGTTGTTTGATGAGTCTGAGGAATATCTTGCACAATCTTGTCAAATTAATCAATGGTTTCATTTTCATTTATAATAATGTTAGTAAATGCACTTAAAAGAAACCAAACATATTTATTTTCCAACCATTTATCAAAGAAAATCTTCTAGCATGATTGCAAAGAATTTATGCAATTATCATATAATGATAAAAACCATTTCCTGGCATCCCTTTTCAATGATAGATAAAATCATTTGAATAAACCATCCAAATGACAAATTCCCACATCGGTGATATGTTCCATAAATTAATCCCAATTCTCTCTTGTACCAATAGCATTATCACCATGGAATGTCGGGAATTTCTCCATAGAAGATGTCATATCATGAGGATAACTTGCAATGTTAGAAAAATCAAATGGTTTGAAAGTATCTGTCAACCGCGAAGAAACTGTTTAAATTAGAGGACTTGAATCAAGAAATAATATTGTTGTATCATATAAAGTTTCAAATCCTACATGACTATTTACTTCCTTTGTATGGAGTTTAGGATTCCTTCAATGATAAACAAGTTGAGGTTCATGAACAAGACAAAGTATACCTTAGGTGTTCCTTCTTGTAGAGTACCTTTTTGTTGTCTTTAGATTTGGTGGATTTGTCAAATGAGACAATCAAGTTATAAATAACAATATTCTCATCAATATAAAATAAAAATAACTTATCGAACCTGGCAGGATGATGTAAGCCAGAAATAGACCCACGAGGTCTTCCCTGGAAACATTGTCAAAAAATTGTATCATCCAAACTAACAGCCTTTGTGACAGTGCTATTGAGGAAAATCACAACATGAGAAATGCACCACTATCACCTGATCACAATCTCCCCCCAACTTTAGTCTAGATCCTTAGATCCACAGGGGGTATCTCAATCCTTAGAAGAAACCCATATAGCACAAGTCACTCACAACTATACACCTCAATACATGTTATATAGACCAATGACTTAGTAGCAAAATGCCTATAAGATATTCAACCAAAAGTTAGGGCAATAACTAATAGAATATAAAGAGGGCTAGGAGATAATTATAAAAGTTCTTAGATACGAAATAAATATGTTACAACAAAAGTATAAATCAACACTAAGAAATCACTCTCTAGATGAAGACAAAATGTACCTTTAACCACTCAAGAGTAAGATCTTATTGTAAAAATCAAGGGTGAGTGATATACATGAGTTATAGCTTGATGATATGATGCAAATTGGATTAGTTTTTTGTTGTTGTTGGTGGTGGTGGTGAGGAAAAACACCCCATGAGTGCCAAAAAGAACTTAGAATGATGAACCTTGGGTACTTTAGCTAGGGCAGATAATTAACTATGCAAAAACAACTCATAAATTATTAATTGCAAGTACAAATGAATAATAACAATGTGTTGATGCGGGAGGTGGATAGGGTTCCTCTAGTCTCTTCCCCTCTCGTAGGCACTTGGTTCTGCATCCCTCCATGATGGCATGTCTTCGATGATTCTGGACTAGACTGGTGCTCCGTTTTCACGGCCTTTCGCCAGTTGGGGTTCTTACACTCTGGTATACTAGTGGTTATGCCCCCATGGGATGCTTGTTTTTCCCCTACCTCTTTCTGTGGGCTTGGATTACTTTCTTCCTTGTTGGTGGATTTTCCCTCGTGCGCTCCCCACCTTTCCTTTATCGGTTCGAGACTAGATACGGTGCTCCAATTTATCGTGCGACCCTTAGTCTGTTGGACTGGCATATACTCTGGTTATTTTCGTGATGGAAGGTTCTATGCCTCTCGAACCTTATAGGGTTTCTTCATATCGATGGCTCCCTCCCTTGAAGATTTGGTGGACTGGTTTTGAGTCCCTGGACTTGGGATCTAGTGTTTGGTGTAGTGATTGTTGGGTACTCTACTACTCTTTGGAGACTGGATCATAGATTTGAGGTCCATATTTTGGATGTTCAATGTGGATCTATGGATCTGCACTTTGAGGTCCTTTCTTGGACATGCAGTTCTAGCCTATCTTTTTTATGTTGGTTTTACTCAGTTATTGTTGTATTTTTATCTGCTCTTTTACCCATGTTTGGGGAGTGCTTCATGCACCTGTGTATGTAATTTGGTTCTCTTTGATGAATGAAATTACAAATTTTTCAGAGGAAAAAAAATAACAATGTGTTGATGCGAGAAAAATGCCCTTTATCAACAATAGGGGTTACCCCCGGTGAGAAGTCTCAATTATACCTCTCACCATTTGAAATAGGGAACCCATCCATATTTGGTCCGACATTAATTTTGGGTTTGGGGTTTACAGGTTGCATCTTGGTCAATCGGTGATGGTTTCTAATATAAAGAATGAAATGAAACTAATATAAGATGAATGCGTCTGAATGGAAAAAAGGTAAATACAAAGAAAACGTAGAACCAAATGTTCTCCTGTCAATGGCCCAGGAAATAGTTCACATAGAACAAAGAAAATAATACAAATAAATGTTGCAAACCCGGAATAGTTTAGCATTTAAAAAATCATTTACAATCCTATTCCCACAGATTCAGAAAAATATTCGCTGGAAAATAGAAATAAGAATGCAACAAGCACACATAAGAATAGTCTATAGTACAAGATACATTTTTACACAACCCAAGTGTTGAGAGAAATGCAACAGAATAGTCCACAACAATGCAACACAAAGATCTAAGTTCTCCATAAAATAGCTTGTCCAAGCAGGCTTCTCCTCATTAAAAGTTTCAATAATAGTACATGAAAGATCCAAGAGAAAAAATTCCCTACTTTTCGAATAGAATCCCCCAATTTATTGAAATTCAGGTTGAATTTCAGTCTTCTGCCTCCTCGACTATTGACCTTCCATTTGTAAAAAAAATTCTTATCCTCTATGGAATGATGAGGAAATAATGACAACAAAAATGTTCATGAATTAATATATCATAATTTTATATACAATAGTATTTTGAATTTGTCCTTTTAGTGCTTGTGGGCTATCATAGGTTTGTATAGTTGAGTTTGATAAGCGTTCCTTGGGACTTCTTGGATTCCCAAGAAACAATTACAAACTCTTCACCTTCCAAATTCAATTTCTTCCTAATTTAAGAAAACAAAGTTGAGATATACAAATTCAAATTTTTATCTTATGCTTCCCTTTGCTTTTATCTCCTCTTCCCATTTTCTGCTACTATTGTTACTTGGTATTTAATATAGTCCATTTCGCCTCTTTGCTTGATATTCATCTACCATGAGATATGTCCTTTGTCTCTTGAAAATCAGGCTTGACTCTCTTTTTGTAGTGGTTTCTCCTGTGCTGGTGTATCATCCTTTGTTGTAGATCACATTTGCAAAGATGTTATTGTGTCTTTGTAGTTTTTTATCCCCATTTTGTGATATAACTAAGGATATGATGTCTCAAGGCCCTTAGGTTGCAGACATGGATTACCAAGAGACATATTGACCAACAATGTCCACTTGCACAGATGGAGACCCACCTCACCACCACGCTCCATGTTGATCATGACAGTTTCCACCACATCATCTGGAATCCAAAAGACATTCGATATTTCTTCATGAGGTACAAGTCAGGTATTATGGTGAGTGTCATTTAAATATTTGAGGAATTTGAGTTTGTTACATATATTACTACTTTTGATTATGTGATGTTTTCTTGGACATTATGCTCTTTGCATGTTTTACCTTGGCGGTTGACATTGCTCCCTAGTAAGTGGGTCACCCTTAGGGATAGGGATGATTTTGGGAGGTCCTATTGACGAGTCATTGTGCCATTCCCATCCATACTTGTCACTTTCCACAATTAATCCCCTGATCTCCTTACCTTTTGGTATTTTTGGGTGTACTGACCCAAGAAGGGCTTGTCCCTCATTTCATGGGAAGAAGGGGATGAAATACTAGAGGTGTTGTATCCTTTTTTCCACTTGGATCAGAAAAAGAGGGACACCTACAAGTCTAGTTGGGTCAGCTGGACATGACATAAGTTAGTGCAAGAGTTAGACACATCAAACACAATAAATAAATAAACAACTAAGCTAATAACAACTAAAGAAACAAAACTAAAGTGCATAAGGAAATTAGAACCAAAATCAACCAAACAATTGACCAATATTCATGCCACCAATGGATAGATTGTATTAGTGGGAAAACACCAAAGATAAAGGGAGACTTATGGGTCCTGTCTTCCCTCAAGGGAGGGCTCTTGAATCCCCTATGTGAGAGATTTTCTTACAAATAGAAAACTAAAAAGGAAATGGTGAATAAATCCAAAGATCATTCCCTCAAGAGGTGAGGAGAGTGGCTCAATGAAACGATGCTACTATGCTCCAAGAAGGAAAGAGGTTCCTTGTAGGAGAATAGAGGAAACATAACAATACAAACATATTCTTGGAAATATAGTGCACCCATGGCCTCTTTTTATAGAAAATCTTTGAGGCATTATCCAACTAGTCTTTAGTGTGAACAAGGGGCCCTTTAGGGCACCTTTAGATCTTTGACCAGCCCCCCACTCAGATTCAGTTCGGATTTGAGGGTCAAATCGACTTGGGAGCTGAACGAGAAGTGGGTGGGAGGCCGACCAGAATCATAAATGTGTCGTTCTCAGGTGTGCATGGATTTTTGGGTACACAGTCGTGCATCGAGCGCATGTTCACTTTTCCTGCGTTTTCGACTGGCGCATGTGCGCGAACGTCCTTTATTTGCTGAGCGCATGTTGATTTTATAACCAGTTGTATATTTTGTGCCCTTTGGAAATGAATTTTTTGGGCCATGAATGAACTAATTGGTGTTTGGAGATGCTGGATTCCTGTGACCATTTGCAGAAATTTTTTTAGTGATAACAGATGCCCTCTGATGTGTGAGGTTAAGAGAATAAGTATAGCTGAAATGCATCAATATTTCTTCTACTGAGAGTACCATTGTAAGAAAGAGTGTTGAGAGGAATTGCAAGAGCGACCCATTGGAGGGAGAGGGGAACCCATGGGACCCAAACCTTTCTCGAGGTGTGGAAAAATAAAAAATGTATACAAATGACGCTGGCATGCCCCATGCTCGTGTCATGTAACTTAAATGTGTAAGACAGTAAATGAAGTTGTATGTTGATGTAGATAACTGCAACGCCCTCCGGGGTGGGTTGATAATGGCAGATGAAAATTCTTATGGTAAACATACTCTAAAAAGGAGGCGATGACACTTGTAAGGAGTGTCAATGATTTGAAGGCATTGATAGCCCAAAACATTTCAGAGGTCTTTGGTTAGTATAAAATAACTGCAATAGTCGTGAAGTAAGACCCACCATAACATGAGATTATGTTGGCGTCAAATGTTATGGGGTTCAACGACAACAGAGAGCAATGATGGTTCTCAATGTGTTGTCCAAGACTCTTCATTGTAAAGGTAATGAGATTCAAGATATTGTTTCCCTTCTGGAAACTGTGCTGATGTCAACAAAAAAGGAGACGTAGCTCCAAGAAGCAAAGGGATTCATGAAATCCACTAGATGAGATTAGGAACTAATGAGATACATGGAAAAAGTCAATATGTGGTGAGACTCAAGACTGTCCTTGGTTGGGGATATATGTGAAGTATGAGTGGCAACAACCTATGAAACTGGATCTAGCGTCAGGGGGACAACTAGATGTGGGTTAAATTGTGCCAGAGGCGTGACAAAGTGGACAAACTCAGAGATCAAAGGTATATGGACTGTGGGATACTCGGGGTTTATGGATGATTTCAACAAGCATAGAATGTACAGGAATTCCCCGACCAAGGGTGACAGGGGTTGCTTTGCTAGAAAAGGAAGGTCGCTAAAGGAGAAAACAAAAATCTATGTAAATGCTCGAAATAAAAGGCTTTGTACAATTACCAAATAAATAAAGAATAAAGTGAGATAAGTGTACCAATACAGAAACGGGTGCTCTAGTGCAAGATGGCATGGCCTGTGGGGGTGCAAGTTGTATGGAAATATGGAGGAGGGTGGGGGCCCTATGGGTGGGTTTCTATATGAGGTAGATGAATGGCGGGCAATTTTCATATGGGAAAACTGATTGTGGATGAAAGTGGAAGGTTAATGATACTGCGGTGGTACAGTCAAATTAGAAACATGAGGATATATCCTGGGAATCCATTAGGAAAGCTAGAAAAAATGAGGAGAATGAGTATGTGGTTGATTCTCGAACATGCGTAATACTAACGAGACTCCCATCCCTAGGGGGTGAAAGCAACATGAGTGTCAAAGTTCCAAAGGGGACTATGAATGGGACAACTCATGTAGGAGAGAGTGCTATCGGTTGACAGTACTGAAATGCAACAGAGGTGATAGTACTGCAGAGCCAGATGTGAGGATCCTACAGGAAAATGTTGGAGGGTGTGACTGGGAGATGCAATTGATATTCAAAGGGAATGATTACATGCCAGTGTTGATCAAATACCTGAAGGGGTTGTGTGGATGTGGGATGACCAAGTACCTGTACACATAAAAACCAAATACCCAACGTGAACAATATTTGAAGAGAAAGAACATTAAACAGTTATTCAATAATTTTGAACATGAGCATGTGTAGTTGGGCGTGTTGTGAGAAAAATGCTCCCCTAGGGGTGAGGATGGATGGTGACCTGAGGAATGTGACTGTGTAGGTGGCGGGATCCTAATCCCATGGCTGAATATAGATCGAAAAATGGATGCTATGAGCTCCTAAAATTTAGCATGGAAGTTTGGGAAAAGGGACTATATATAGCTGTAGGGCCCACATTGCCACCTCATTTGTACCTGCTGCTAGAGTGAGTTGACGAGAGATTTTTAGAGGATATTTGGAGATTTTGGGAGTTCGAGCCAGTTGATCCAGGATTAGCGAGAGATGGGTTAGTGGTCTCATCCTCCTGCATAGTAATTAGGATTGATTTTTTGGGCAGGGTTGTACGGAGGGCCGTACGGTGGGGTTTTGTGAGGGTGGGCCCCCCGGTGCGCGGGCAATCAAAGGATTCCCACACGTGGGTGAGCGGATGTATAAAGGACAACCACACATGGGGGCACATGAGTAAGGGAAACATGTGCACATTTGATGTGTGCCTGTTCGAAGAAGAGCAATGCACTTGTGCGCAACTATTTCTTCGACATTTGCGCACATGTGCACAACTGTGGAGTGAATAGGGGTGCATGAATGTGCACCTGTGTGTGTGACAGGTGTGCATTGATGCACATATGTTTCTTTGACAGGTGTGCATTGATGCGCAACTATGCGAAGAACAGGCGCACATATGTGTGCACCTATGGGGGTGAAAACCGCGCACATGAGGCAAAGTTGGGGGGGAGAACTTGTATTTTTTTAAGTTTTGTTGTTGTATGAAGTGTGATGGATGATCAAGTGTTGTTTGCGTGAATGAAGGTGAGAATTTCAGGATTCCAGTCCATTGGAGGGAGAGGGACTGAGCGTGCCTCTGGGAGGTGGTGAGGGATGATGAGCTGAGTGTTCAGGGACATTTGGCAGCCTGTGGGTTGATAAAGTTCTTTGATTGTTCTCTACTACGGGCAAAAGATTACCTGTTGCAGTTTGTGATTTCTATGTGGAGCACTGAGCTACAGTGCTTCACTATGCAGGGGGAGCAACTGACATTATCTGTGATGGAGGATGTCTACTTTTTGACTGGGCTTCCTTTTCGAGGGAGTTCCCTACTTATTGATCTCTAGTTTCCAGGGGATTCACACTTGGTGGATTTGGCCCAGACGTATTGTTCGGGGGAGAATTTTATGTCAGGCTCGGTTGTGCGGATTGGGGTGATGGATGCGTTGGTGCATCGTTGCATCGACGCCATGATCATGAGGATCTATGGATCCTTAGCTACTCAGTGGATCAATGGTGGTCAAATGAGGATCATGCATAGGGCATTGGGTGTAGATCATTTTTCCTGGGGCTTGATGTTTCATACCAAGAAGATGGGGCAGCTCAATCGGTGTTGAGATGCTAACTTTGGGGATTTTTCCTTTGGGTCGATCCTAGTGGCGTAGTTCTTGGAGAGGGTGCCCATGTTGCGCTTGAGAGTTTTGTTGGAGGTGATTGATGCACAGGAGCCACGATTGATGCGGTGGGCATCACTTTTGGTACGACATGGTGGCAGGGAGGGTGGGCATTATTTTATGACCGAGCTGGCACGTGTGTGGCATCAGATGCCACAAATCATCCTGCGGTAATCGTATGGTGGGATGGACTACCATAAGGACCCAAACATGGTCTTATCTCATGGAGAGGATTGGGACCACATTGGTATGTTTATGTATTTGATGTTTTGTGATTTTGATAGTTAAGCATATGTTTTATGTATGGATAGAGGTTGATGATATCATTTGTTCGTTGTGTGTGAAGATGTGGGTTCATGAGGGCGAGAGGTGGAGTTGGTCAGAGTGCTAGCTCATTAGGGGCCCATGAGACCACTGCGGGGAGAGTCACGGGTGGGAGAGAGACATCGGAGAGATGAGGTTCGTGTGAGGCTAGCCGATGATGAGAGATCTAGTAGGAGCATAGATTTGATGACCTCAGTGCAGGGCCATCACATGCTCCTCCGGCAGAGGCTGACGGAGTGTTAGAGGACTTTCCTGCCAATTGGAGGCAGTGCTATAGGAAGTTCCTGAGGGTATGTGGACTCAGATCATGGACGAGGGAGTCCTAGAGCAGTGCGTGGACCTTTCAGTAGAGTTGTAGACCTTAATCCATAGAGAAGCTATAGTGGGGGTAGATATGACTGGGTGACTTCCCCCAGGACCTAGAGGACCCCCAGCTGGTGGGGCACATCCTCTAGTTAGAGGACTTGGTGGTGGTGCTCTAGAGGCACCATGAGTGCTCGGGATGTTTATTTGTTGTATTTATATAGGCCTGTGATCCCATGTTTATGTTGGAGAGTGTGAAACCTATTTTATACCTATAGGGATGAGGGGGTTCACCTTCCTACAGGTGATGTATATTTTGTACCACTTTTGTAAACATTGATGGCACATTGATCCATATATATATATATGGATATACATTTTTGGGATCTTTTGTGATGTTCACATGTGATGATGTTTTGTGATGCTTTAAATGATGTCTAATCTATATGATGTGATATATTTTTGATGATTTATGTATGTGTAATGGTGTCTTGATGTGATGAATTCCAATCTAAAATTAGGTTATCCATATTATCTGTTATTTTATTGAATTGTCATGGAATATGTGTAAATGTGATTGAATCAAAATGTCGAGAAAAAATTCTAACTTGCAGGTATTTGTGGAAGAGGCACGGATCGCAAACACTGTACACATTGTTGAGTTGTAGGATGACAAGCTGGGAATCTAATAAAATGCTAAGGTGGTGAATATGGCGATGACTGGCCTTGGCAATGAGGCCAAGGATAGTTGTGTATTCATCTTGGTTATTGGTTGTTGAGCCCAAATAGATGCCGCTGGAGTGGATCATTTCATGTGAGGGGGTATAGAGGGCCCAAGCGGCCGAAGTGAGATTATGTGTCCAACAACTAGCTCAGTGTAACTGATGTGGTAGGTCAATGGAGGAGGCATCTTTCAATAACACAAATGGTAGATCAAACATAAGGCATGGAGAAAAATAAGAATAAAAACTCTATAAAATGTGTACAAAAAAGAAAAATCCTAGTGTTGACTGACTACGCTTAGGCATAAAATTTCTTTAAGTACAACTTGTTGACAGTTTCTTTGAGAGGGTAGCCTTCAAGAGAGGCTAGTATGTATTCACCTTTAGTGAGGCAGTGTTGGACGATGTAGGGTCCATGCCATAATGACTCAAATTTTCCATGCCCGAGGGTATTGTGAGAAATATCGTAGGCAAGGATGAGGTCTCCTTCGGTAAATGAGTGAAGGTTGACATGGAAATCAAAGGTGGCCTTCGACCATTTTTTGGCTGCCTCATTGTTATGTAATTAAGATCGACGGTCTTCATCCAGTGACTCTAAGTTCAACAAGCATTGCTCCATTGGAGAAATGTCAAGTAATAGCTCGATAACGATGCGCAATGTGGGAATTTCACACTCGATGGGGAGAGTGGCTTCAACCCCATGGATGAGATGGAATGGTGTAAAACTAGTGGCAGTTTTAACTACCGTGTGATAAGCCCATAGTGCTGAAAACACCATATGATGCCAATTGGTCTTATGTTTGTTGACAATACGCTGCAACATGGTTTTGAGGACCTTATTGACTGCCTCTACCTATTCGTTGGACTGAAGGTAGTAGGGTGAGGAAAACTCCTGAGAGAAGCCTAAATTTGAGGAAAGTTCAATGAAGAGATCATTTTCAAAGTGTTTTATGTGATCGGAGACTAGCTGAAGTGGTACTACAAAGTGGGAGATGATGTGATTAAAGAAAAAATGCGTCGCGGTGTTGTTGAAAGTAGGCATGGCTTTGGTCCATTTGGTGAAGTAATCGACTTCCATGACAATGTACCTGTGTCCATTTCTATATGGAGGGATACAAGTCATGAAGTCAATGCCCCATTTGCAAAAGGGGCTAGCAGTGATGACTGGGTGTAGAAGAGAGGGTGGCGCTCGTGATTTCTTTGCATAAAGCTGGAATTTGTTGCACCGTTTCACGATGTGGATGCAGTCGTGAAACAATGTGGGCTAGAAGTAGCCTGATTGAGTGATCTTCTAGGTGGTGGACATCCCTGAGAGGTGTCCACCCCAGGTGTCGCTGTGGCAATCATTCAAGACTCTGTCAGCTTCGTCGATGGTCAAACATCGATGGAGTATGGTGTCGACCCCTCATCGATATAAGATGTCATCGATAAGGATATATCGAGGGGCCTGATGGCGAATGCACTGACGATCATCTCTAGAGAGGTGAGACCCAAACCTCTATGTCCGGAGATAGATGAGAAGGTCGCCATACCAGGGGTCATCTGAGGGGATGTAGAATAGGTGTTTGTCGGGGAAGTCTGTATTGACGGGTGAACTAATAGCATCTGAGGGAAATGCCATGATGATTTCAGTGAGGATGAGTGCTTTCTTTCTTTTGGGAGTTGAAAAATCTAGGTCGTACTCTTGAAGGATGACGATCCATTGGGAAAATTTGTTGTTAATTTTCCACCGACTAAGCAAGTACTGCATGGGGTTGGAATCTGTCACGACTTTGGTAGTGCAAAGAAAGATATAATGACGTAGTTTTTGGACTGCGAGGGAAACTGCGAGGGAAAGTTTCTCTTCGTGGTTGTATTTCAGGGGTGGTCCTGAAAGGTTTTTACTGATGTAGTAAATGACATGCTCACAACCATCATCCCCTAGTTGGATGAGAACTCCTTCTACTAAGACGGCTGAGGATGATAAGTAGAGGATGTATTCGTGATCATAGTCAGGTGGACTAATCAATGGGGCATTGGAGAGTGCTAATTTTAAATCATCAAAAGTGGTTTGGGCATGTTCATCCCATCGAAATGGGATATCATGACACAGTAGGTGAAGAAAATTGTGTGCATGAGTGGTGTAGTTGGGGACAAAGCATCGCAAAACGTTGGCTTTGTGGATCTGTAGTTGGTGAAAATTACGGGGTGGTGGAATTTCGGTGATGGCTTGGAACTTGAGGGGGTCCATTGTGATGTCATTTTGGGAGACGATGAACCCAAGGAGGTGTCCAGCGGTAACGCAAAATACACACTTGAGGGGGTTCAAGAGGATATTGTACCGACGACACCGTTGAAAGACAACTCGTAAGTCATCTAGATGTTATGTTCATTTCTTGTATCAAGCAGTGAGTCCATCCAATTAAGCGAGGATGATATGAGTGAGTCATGGAAAAAATAGGTCATGGCTCATTGGAACATCGCACTGGCGTTCTTGAGTCCAAAAGGCATGACATGATACAAAAAATTACTCCATGGAGTGGTCAATGCGGTTTTATACTGATCTGCTGGGTGGATCTGTATTTGATTGTAGCCAGAGAATCCGTCCATGAAGGACAAGGCCTCATGGCTAGTGTAGTCATCGATAGTTTGGTCGATGAAAGGCGTAGGAAAGTTTTCTTTGGAACAAGCATGATTGAGATCGTGAAAGTTAGTGCAAATGTGAATGGTGCCCTGCTTTTTGTTGATAGGGACGGGGTTGGAAACCCATGACGTGTATGTGATGGGGTATATGAACCTGACAACACATAGTTTTTCAATTTCGTCTTTGATGGATGCTGGTTTGGATGGGTGTAGTGGGCATTTATTTTTATGTACAGGGGTGATATCAGGCCATGTGTCGATACGATGTTCGATAATAGAAGAATCAAGGATGGGAATATCTGTGTATGACCAGGAAAAAATGTCCTAGTATTCCTGGAAGAGAGATTTGTAAGCTGTGAGTTCTTCCGGGGAGCATGCGGTGCTAATGGTGATTTCCTCTATGATTCTTGGTTTGACGGAAATGTCAATTTTGACAGTAGGGGAAATGTTGGCCATGTTTCTATCTTCAAAAGCATTGGGGGAAGGGATAGGGTTGTTGAACCAGTCTATATGCCCTGATGGGCTGAAATCCTTAGTTTCGATTTCGCATATGGAGGCTTGACTAGTAGGGCTGAAGGATTCCTCTGAGAGAAAGAGTGCTCTGTCACGGAGCGCATTCCATGGGCAATCGGGTGTAGTTAGTTCCTCAAGGATATCTTCATCACAGTGGAAGGTGTGTGAATATAGGGGATCTGGGGAAGTAACCTTGGGGATTGTCATAGTGTGATGGTCTTTAGGTGGTGAAGTCATAGAGGAGGTATTGAAAATATGGTGTGATGGCGTGCTTGACATAAACCAAATGTCCAGAAATTGTGGGTTAAAAATTATGTTCGGTCGTAATATTTCTGTTATCACTAAAATTTCGTCCGCACAGGGCGACCAGAACTCCGCATCGTCAAACACAGCAAAACAATCATTCATGGCACAAGGTTAATTCCACAGCACAGAAAAAGGGTCAAAACTATACAAAATGGCCAAAAAATTACAAGGCGCTTTACACCCATTGGGCGCACGCGCGCGCGCGCGTAACATTTTCGTACCGGGAGCGCATATGCGCGGCTGTGGGGTGCAAAACCCACGCGCCTGCCAAACGACGCATTTATGAAACTGGTCGGCCTCCCAACCACTAATGGATCGGCTCCCAAGTCGATTTGACACCAAATCCGAGCTCAATCT
>ML779279.1:2208636-2232109 GCA_009831015.1 Picea engelmannii | reverse complement strand
AGAGAAGAGCATACTCGATGATTGAAGTTTGATTTCTGGTCCCAATGCAAGTTTTTATATATGTGATAGTGAATGATTCCAACTTATCTTTTACAATCAAAACAAGCCATCCATGTGGAAACTCAAAGAAAAAAGAGGAAAAATTATGGGTTTTAACCCCCTAAGTGCCTGTGTTTTGACTAACCCTTCATGTGGAGAGGGAATCTAAGTGTGGTGCATATTACAAATTGCATAGAATCAATATTCAGAAGGCTAAGGGCCTTCAAAATATCACAAAAATCCTTACAATGTTTGATTTTTGGACAGATGCGCGGGTCACAGAGAAGACAGAGGCGCATATGGCACCAATGTGTAAAGAAATAATGACCTGTTGGCGCACGTGTGCAGAATGCGTTGAGAAACACAATAATTTTGGCGCATGTGCTCAGAAGACATGTCTGTGGGATGAAAAACCCACGCACATTCTGATACGTGGCTGGGAAGAAAATTTGAATGAAGTTCTCTTATTCCAGCTCTAAATTTAGCTTATTGCAGGTAGGATTGGGCCGATTATGATCCCTACAAGGTAGATAGATAAAAAATAAGTGCTCAAACAACCCAAATAGGGAGGAAATTGATACCTTATCCCCAGTATGGTCGCCAATCTATTGTATCCTTTTCACCACTTGGATGAACAAAAGAGGGACACCTACAAGTCCAGTTGGGTCAGTTGAACATGATAGAAGTTAGTGAAAGAGTTAGACACATCAAGCATAAGAAATAAATAAACAACTAAGCTAATAAAAAATAAAGAAGAAAAACTAAAGTGCATAAGGAAATTAGAACCAAAATCAACCAAACAATTGACCAATATTCATGCCACCAATGGATAGATTGTATTAGTGGGAAAACACCAAAGAGAAAGGGAGACTTATGCTTCCCCTCTCCCTCCATGGGAGGGCTCTTGAATCCCCTATGTGAGAGATCTTCTTACAAATAGAAAACTAAAAAGGAAATGGTGAAGAAATCCAAAGCTCATTCCCTCAAGAGGTGAGGAGAATGACTCAATGAAATGATGCTAGTATGCTCCAAGAAGGAAAGAGGTTCCTTGTAGTAGAATAGAGGCAGCATAACAATACAAATAGGTTCTTGGAAATATAGTGCACCCATGGTCTCTTTTTATAGAAAATCTTTGAGGCATTATCCAACTGGTCTTTAGTGTGAATAAGGGGCCCTTTAGGGCACCTTTAGGTCTTTGACCAACCCCCCACTCAGATTCAGTTCAGATTTGAGGGTCAAATCGACTTGGGAGCTAAAACAAAAGTGGGTGGGAGGTTGATCAAAATCATAAATGTGTCATTCTCAGGTGTGCGCAACTTTTTGCATACACAGTCGCACATCGGGCGCATGTGCACTTTTCCTACATTTTCCACTGGTGCACATTCACACACATCCTTTATTTGCTAAACTCATGTTGATTTTATAACTAGTTGTATAGTTTATGCCCTTTGGAAATGCATTTTTTGGGCCATGAATGAACTAATAGGTGTTTGGAGATGCTGGATTCCTGTGACCATTTAAGGACGAAATTTCAGTGATAACAAGAGGATTGTAGCTAGAAAAAGATAAAATCCAACCATTTACCTTCTATATTATCACCCAAGAATCTCAAGGACAATGAAACATCTCTCATAAAAATTGATGGGACCCGTAAAAAAATAACTAATAGAAAATGTCAACTAGGGAGGGGCATGTGTGGGAATTATTTTTAATGCTTAGGTAGAAGCCCCGCATATGTTTCCAACTTGGGGAAGCATGATGTGACCAGGGTAGATTCAAGGTGGGCACACTTTTTATTTATTAGGTAGAAGCCCCGCCTTGGATTCAACCTTGAAACATCCTAAAAATAATTACAGGCAATAAATGGGCTAGGAAAAAGATTGCATTGAAAATGAAGGTGCAAGACACCCTCTACAAAGGAACCCATAAATGAGACACTACAACCCCTTGTATGTCAAGAAACACATGCCCAAAATTTTTTCCCTTAATCCATGAAACATCACCCACATTATTTAGAAGGAGTTCCCCTTGGGAAACACCTCTAAACTTGAGGTACAATTCACCCAATGGGTCATTTTGTCAACCCTCCCATACTCAAACTTGGTAAATTGCATAAGATCTTTGAGAGTTCGTTTATTTTGATGAATTAGTTTGGATGTACATGCTTAGGTTCCTCTCCTGTTTATTTGATTTACTCATCATGATGCTTTGACTTGAGATCCTTGGAGGTCGTATCCATTTGTTTTTACAGGACCCAGTTGGTGGACAGTTTTGGAGGAATAATCTTAGCTTGGGATTCCATGGGGCTTCAAGCCCACAGGTTGGATTCCAAGGGCCCACATTCTGGATCACAGAGAAATTTTGGAGGCTTACATGGAATCATGGAGGACCAAACCTATCCCCTACCACTCAAACATTTTGCTTGAAGGAGGAAAAACATCACTTTCTTGAGGCTTGATGTCATAGAGGGGATAGGGTTTTGTGGTGATGGAGTTGTTACTTGACACTTGGAATGTTTTGGTGGGAGGATACTTGAGGAGAATATATCACTTGAGAGAGAGGATTCATGAACCCCAATGACCTCAACCTTCCACCCCAACAACTTTCTCAAAAGTTCAGAACATCACCTTTAGAGGGTGGCGTCATGTTTTAGGGTTTTCTTTCATGTGAAAAAGTATAAATTTAATAATGTTATTTTTGTAAAGGGGAAAAATAAGGGTTGTTCCCCCCTTATTTTTTTTTAACTTAACTTATATGGACAAAAACAATTTAAGACATTTTGTATAAATAGATATCATTTGAATCTCATTTCATAACATAACTCTCCCATTGTGAGAAGTACTTGGCTGAAATTTCCGCTATGCTTGAAGATTCTTGGTGTTTATCTATTGTGAAAATTCCTTTTCGGTGTTATCTCTTGGTGATTGGATGAAGTGAAGTGATGTGTGTTATCACACAATTTTTGGCTTGGGAAAATCTTGACCCAACCACCAAAATGGAAACAACTTAGAGAGAACCTACCCATTGTCACCTTAGGTAGGTGTTCCCATCACTTTAGCTATCGTGCACCCCAAATAGAGATCGTATGCCAAAGTTACACCCTTGAGAAGTTGATACACCAAACTACCCAAAAACGAGGTCCACAAAACTGTTGGCTTTTCATCTTTCGAAGTTAGGGTTTTGGATTTTATTTATGATAAAAAGGCCTTTGGAGCCTCATTGTAAAATCATCTTCTTGTGAATGCGAGTAGTTGTCACATCTGTTCTCAGAGATAAGATGCCACCATTCTAGAAAATATTTCACTCTACACTTCTACAGTTTTGTACATTTCGCTCATTAATAGAAATTGTGTATTACTGTGTCTCTGTGTTTATGGTTGCATCTATGATATATTTATTTTATAATATTGGATATCTGAGATATCTTTGTACATTTCTTTATTATATATTTGAGAGTTCGTTTATTTTGATGAATTAGTTTGGATGTACATGCTTAGGTTCCTCTCTTGTTTATTTGATTTACTCATCATGATGCTTTGACTTGAGATCCTTGGAGGTCGTATCCATTTGTTTTTGTAGGACCCAGTTGGTGGACAATTTTGGAGGAATAATCTTAGCTTGGGATTCCATGGGGCTTCAAGCCCACAGGTTGGATGCCAAGGGCCCACATTCTGGATCACAGAGACATTTTGGAGGCTTACATGGAATCATGGAGGACCAAACCTATCCCCTACCACTCAAACATTTTGCTTGAAGGAGGTAAAACATCACTTTCTTGAGGCTTGATGTCATAGAGGGGATAGGTTTTGGTGGTGATGGAGTTGTTACTTGACACTTGGAATGTTTTGGTGGGAGGATACTTGAGGAGAATATATCACTTGAGAGAGAGGATTCATGAACCCCAATGACCTCAACCTTCCACCCCAACAACTTTCTCAAAAGTTCAAAACGTCATCCTTAGAGGGTGGCGTCATGTTTTAGGGTTTTCTTTCATGTGAAAAAATATAAATTTAATAATGTTATTTTTGTAAAGGGGAAAAATAAGGGTTGTTCCCCCCTTATTTGTTTTTAACTTAACTTATATGGACAAAAACAATTTAAGACATTTTGTATAAATAGATATCATTTGAATCTCATTTCATAACATAACTCTCCCATTGTGAGAAGTACTTGGCTGAAATTTCCGCTATGCTTGAAGATTCTTGGTGTTTATCTATTGTGAAAATTCCTTTTCGGTGTTATCTCTTGGTGATTGGATGAAGTGAAGTGATGCGTGTTATCACACAATTTTTGGCTTGGGAAAATCTTGACCCAACCACCAAAATGGAAACAACTTAGAGAGAACCTACCCACTGTCACCTTAGGTAGGTGTTCCCATCACTTTAGCTATCGTTCACCCCAAACAGAGATCGTATGCCAAAGTTACACCCTTGAGAAGTTGATACACCAAACTAGCCAAAAACGAGGTCCACAAAACTGTTGGCTTTTCATCTTTCGGGGTTAGGGTTTTGGATTTTATTTATGATAAAAAGGCCTTTGGAGCCTCATTGTAAAATCATCTTCTTGTGAATGCGAGTAGTTGTCACATCTCTTCTCAGAGATAAGATGCCACCATTCTAGAAAATCTTTCACTTTACACTTCTACAGTTTTGTACATTTTGCTCATTAATTGAAATTGTGTATTACTGTGTCTCTGTGTTTATGGTTGCATCTATGATAGATTTATTTTATAATATTGAATATCTAATATATCTTTGTACATTTATTTATTATATCTTCGCTCTCATTTTGTGCTGAAAATAATCCAGGTCATTTTGGGAATATTTTAGCTAATGGAGAGTGAAGTTGTAGTATATCCCAATCTGTTCTCGAGTTTGAAGACTAAGTTGGTTTAGTTTTTCTTGTCATTAGAGTTAGTTTCAAAATATGTGAAAACTAAATGTTCGATATGGATTTTGTAATCCAATTTGTGCTTTACTAGATATTGATACTTAAATCTGATTTTGGATTACTGGATATGGATACTAAAATGTTTTTTTTTGTCTTACTACTAGTAATATTTTTAGAAGTTTCTACTTGGTATAGTTGTAGTAACACATTTTTTTCTTGGAAATGATTCATAAGACAAGGATCAAATCCTCTTAGACTTTAATCCCTTTGGAGGCTTATGCAAGCAATTGATTACATGAGTCCATAGATATACATGTGTCTGGAGATCTATTTTTCATTGAAGGAAGAGAACGTTTATTTGGATAGTTAACTCTTCAAGCTTTGTTGATCTTGAATGAGTTCTATGTATGCCAAATAACTAAGGAAATTTCCTTGAGCTGATCCAAGGATATTTGGTGAGTGGGATCATTGAGTTTTTTTGCGACTGGAGAATGAGGATTTCACATCATTGTTTTTTACTCAATTATACAATTGATGTAAGAGTAGTTTGTTGGTAGAATTTAAGGGTTTCTTTTGTAGATTGTGATCCTAACAAATAGTCAAGAAATAATTTCATACAACACCAAAGGTCACAAGGGAGATAATGCAACGATGATATCAAAAATTGCCAAAATGAACAAGTGAAAAAGAGTTCACCAAACAACTTGTAAAAGACTTGAAGAAGCAACAATAAGATACATGGACTAGAGTACTAACATATTTGACTCAAAGAAATAACCCTATGACTAAAATTTCTTAAACAAAAAGTTATGTTGATAAACTACTAGACCTGTAAACACATATAGGAATTCAAGTCATTAAATGCTCTAAAACATTTAAATTTTGGTCAAAATAACTTCATGGGTTATTATTGAATAAAATCCTACAAAGAGGGATAAGACTACACAAATATTATCATTCTAGGGTACTTCCATAACAAGTCACAAAGTATTTACATTGATATGTCCTTGTTTTTTATCATCAAAAATATTTGGACGAACTATAGCTAACCCTATCACATGAATGTAAGTTACATAAATAAACCCAATCCTATATTTTCAAGCCAAACAATCTTACAAAGATATGGATTTTTCTAGTAATCCACCAGAAGTTTTGACAGCTCGAATTGAATACTCTATCTTAGTACACACATCCTACAAAAAAAAGGTCGACTACCAACATATTCATTAAGAAGCATAACATTTAAAACCTTGTAGGAAATCTCCACCAAAATCTCTTAACATCTTATCTCGGTTAATGTGGGTGTAAATTATTGGTTAGTGATAGTTTCCATATATGGAGAAACAAAAGGATATCATAGCTCAAATAAGGTCATTCCCTTTCCACAATGAAAACAGTCCCTTTCCCATGGTGAAAATCTATTCCTCACCTTCACTATGCTCAGGTAAGAAAGTTTCCAACATGAAGAAATTATTTTTAAATGTTGGGCCCATGACTTGTCTGTCCTGCCAACAATGATCTTTCTTTGCAAAACTAAAATTGTATGTCTCTGCAGCCATTTTCAATCTAAAATCAAACTTCTCAAGATGTTATTCACCAACAGGTGTGAATGGCTCTATTAATATTTGGTTTCAAGTCTTGGTTTATTTTCTTGTAATGCCAAGGCCAATGCTAAAAATGGAAAACATGTCCACTCTACAATTATGCTATGCTAGTTAAATAACACACTATGTACATCTAAATTTTCAAACCCACTACTTTATTAATAACCCATTTGTCCATTCATTATATTTATTCAAGCATTAAATAAGATGCATACCACTTTCTTCTTTCCAATGCTATCACCACAACCATGAGAAATTATATATACACCCATGCCCATACAAGTGAATATATATATATATATATATGTGTGTGTGTGTGTGTAGGAAAATACCAATGCTCATGGGCTTGGAGAACACATTACTTATGATCATTTTGATGTATCTTATTGGAAAAAATCAAAGGGATCATTGTAGGTGGTCACCACACCTTGTAGAGTATAATGTAATGAGGTTCAATTACATATGATCTAAATAGAGCACAAGTAGATAGGCTCTAACCAGTGGTCCAATCAAGGGAATAATTGATCTTCAAGTTCAACCAACGATTCAATCAAGGAGAAATCAAACTATCAGTGATTAAAAAGGCTTAAATAGAGGATATGATGCCATACTATGTCGTAGCATGTGGTTTACATAGAAATTAATTATGCCAATGAAGATAAAAAAGGAATATGATGCAATTATGGGTTGTTTCTTGTGATTTACACTGTGCTCAAGTAATTATTTAATCTAGCAATCTATCAAACCAATAATTGGGTTGTGGATGCTCACCAGAATTCAAAGAAAATCAATTAAAGAAATGTGAAAGTGCAGTCAATACTCAATATCGAGTCTTGACTACACTTAAAATCCAATACCATTCTAGTGTTTTTCACATGGATTTGAATTCCCCATTCTAAATCAAGAAAGATGGCACAAGCACTAAGAATGCCCACGAAGGTCAATTGAGTTAGATTCAATCCAACTCTCTTAATTTGAAGAAACAATTTTAGGGATTTCTTGTCATGTTCAATATGCATGCACTTGCTTCCCTTGTTCTAGGGCCAAGTATTCCCTAAAAATATAACTTTTTCCATTTGATAATAGTGTCCAATCTAACATAGATGGTGAGGTCATATGTCAAAGAATATAAAGTTTAATAATAGTAATTTCTTTAGAATATTTTGACCTTGGATGGAGCTAAACTAATTGATTGTGGATCAGATGCAATAAGATTGAAATGCCCCAAAAAATGGTCATTGGATTTATGATTGTCATTCAAGCATGTTTCTTAATTTTTCCTTCTAAGGAGATCATCATTTTTTATAGCAAGTGGAGCGAAGTAATTCTCAACTGCATTTCACCATCATTTTGTTCTGCCTTTATTTCCCTTTTCTACAGCATGGAATCAACTCCTCCCTTGACCATAGAACATATCTTCAAGTAATTTCCAATTGATAGTCCTTCTTATTCAGAGATAATATGAGTTAGGGATTCCATTCAGACCTAGCTAAAGGAAGAAGAAGTAATCTTATATGAGACTCACAATTCTTGTTTTCTACCAAAAAAAAATCACAAAATACTTCCTTCCTTTAGAGACATACTGGACAATGCATGGGAAAGTGGCTTAGAGAACCATAGTTTTGTATGTTCAAGTAGGGTATTCAAAATACATTATTTCATAAAGGAAGTTCAGTTTTCATGCATCTTTTAATTCGTCAGGGTGAGATATGTGTCTTACTAGTGGTTTTCCCATTGCCTTCATTGCAAATCTAGTTGGGTTGTCAATATATCAGAGGATTTATATGTGAAACTTATGTTATTTCATGATCAATATTGAAAACCATTAATACCCTAATTACCCTGGAAAATGTGCTCAATACAACAAACCCTGATTACCCTTTGACAAGTGCAATCCCTAAAAATTAACCATTTTATAAAAGGAAAAGAAAAAATGAGCTGTCACTTACCGATTTTGGCGACATCGCTCCTCAGTCAATTCAAGCTCCTCTATATCCTCTTTCTCCTTTGTCAAACCGGGTTATCTCCTCTTTATCCTATATCAATTCATTCTATCTCCTATGTCTCCTTTGTCGAGTTGGGCTAGGGATGTTGGGATATCTGATTGAGATTCGACTCTATTGAGACAGGAGCTAGGGATGTCCGCATGATATCCGATCGAGAGTTTGTGTAGGGTTGTTTGGATATGGAGATCAGTTACAATGGCTGTGATTATAGTATTTTGTTACATATATTAAATAATATATAAATTATAAATATATAAAATATATTATATATATATATATATATATATATATATATATATATATATATATATATATATATATATATTTATAATTTATAAAATATATATTATATATTATGGAGAAGGAAGCTTTCAAAAATTGGCGTATGCTACTATGAGTGGCCAACACATGGTATGACATTGATGACAATGATCATGAATATATGACAATGAAAAGGATGACGATTGTGATGACAATGACAATGATGACAATGATGATGATGATGAGGAGTAGGACAACAACAATGTTGATTAAGAGTGGTCACAATGACGATGAGCATGACAATGATGAAAATGAGCACAATGATGACGACGACGATGATGATGATGATGATGATGATGATGATGATGATGATGATGATGATTATGATGACGATGATGATGACGATGATGGCATTCATATTCCTTTGACAAGTGCAATCCCTAAAAATTAACCATTTTATAAAAGGAAAAGAAAAAATGAGCTGTCACTTACCGATTTTGGCGACATCGCTCCTTAGTCAATTCAAGCTCCTCTATATCCTCTTTCTCCTTTGTCAAACCGGGTTATCTCCTCTTTATCCTATATCAATTCATTCTATCTCCTATGTCTCCTTTGTCGAGTTGGGCTAGGGATGTTGGGATATTTGATTGAGATTTGACTCTATTGAGACAGGAGCTAGGGATGTCCGCAGGATATCCGATCGAGAGTTTGTGTAGGGTTGTTTGGATATGGATATCAGTTACAATGGCTGTGATTATAGTATTTTGTTACATATATTAAATAATATATAAATTATAAATATATAAAATATATATTATATATATATATATATATATATATATATTTATAATTTATAAAATATATATTATATATTATGGAGAAGGAAGCTTTCAAAAATTGGCGTATGCTACTATGAGTGGCCAACACATGGTATGACATTGATGACGATGATCATGAATATATGACAATGAAAAGGATGACGATTGTGATGACAATGAAAATGATGACAATGATGATGATGATGAGGAGTAGGACAACAACAATGTTGATTAAGAGTGGTCACAATGACGATGAGCATGACAATGATGAAAATGAGCACAATGATGACGACGACGACGACGATGACGACGATGATGATGATGATGATGATGATGATGATGATGACGACGATGACGATGACGATGATGGCATTCATATTCCTATTCAGGATGATGACAATGATGGAAATCAGAATCATTACTTTCCATCATTATCTCTTGTTTTTGTATTCCACCCCTTAGGAATGCCAAGGGACATTTATTAACATTTTGTTCAAGGGCCATTTCATTTGGTGTTTAAAGACACAATGACTATTCCCTTGTAGCTTATACCCCTATTAATTGTAACTTTAATACGGACCAATCCCTTATTAAAGATACAATACATAGTGTGCCTTACATCCACTTAGGGTTTAGAAAGGCTATAAAGTTCCAAAAAATAAAACCATTAAACTCGTTTTGGATACTAAAATAGTCATTGAACTTTTAGTATAATTTCTAGATAATTAATGTTTTCACAACTAAATTAACGACAATCTTTTTAGGCCTGTCATCAATTCCTATTTTTGTGACCAAACTAGGTGATAATCCCAACCTAATGCCCATGACCAAAACTACCTCAAAATAATGGTGACAATCAATGATTGTTGCTAGATATGTTCACCTAATGGAAACAATTATAGGTTTTCACTTTTGATCCTTGAAAGCACTTAATGTCTTTTCTTTTTATTTGTATTTAAAATTTAGTACTAGTTTTTTAAAGTTGATGTTGATATTTACCTTATGTTTTATTTTGATTTACCCATAAAACCAAGGTCTTACGAATTATAATTTATCTTTAGATATCCCAAGTTATGTTGAAAATATTATCAAGCCACCACATCATAGGTTTTACATAGGAAAATTTTATCTTCTGAGTGAAAATTGGTGGTATCAATACAAGGTCAAAAAAACAAGCACTAAGACATAACATTATTTAGCTTTGGAGTTCATGGTCCATGCCTAGGGATTTAGGTCATCACACATACCCTATGGGATATAACAAAGGCCATTTCAAATACATTTGTAACATGATCAAGTATGGTTCTCATGGTCTAAGGAATGGTCTAGGGTCGAAACGACCTTGTAATTAATTTGATTAGATTTTCCATTTAGCCTTATCCTCTACTTAATTATGATGATGTTTAGATGAAGTGGGTTTTTAGAATCATGAAATTGCTTCAAGGGTCTCATGATTTGATGGGAACTATTTTTCTTTGTTTGAAATAGATTCATCACACTTATTTTTTATTTTTTGAAGTTATTATGGCACCTCTTTTGAATTTGCTTATAGAAAGAATTAAAGGATATATTGATAGTTCATCGAGGCTATTTTTCATATTCACCCTTCAAAATTTCTATTTCACATGATGATATATCAATCCTTTTTTTCTATCTTTGAAATCTACTCTTCAAAATCACCCCTGTAAACCATTAGGAACCTTCCAAATTAAACCAATCAACTTTTGAATTGCCCAAATCAATTTTCATTCATCCATCCAACAAATTTAACATTTGGTAGTCATGTCTTTCGAAGGGAACCAAATGGCATTAATTGGATCATTTTTTACATATGAAAGTTTTAACTTTTGAAAATATAAGTTTTCAGTCGTCAGATTGAACCTGATTCCCGTCAGCCATCGGATCGTGTTAAAGTGGAAGGACATGATAAAGCTACAAGATCTGCATCACATAATAGATCGAACCGTTGATATAAAAGAACCTGATCAATGAACAAAATTCACTTCGGGTCTAAAGATGTGAGGAACTTATGCTCCGTCAGTTTGAGATTTGAAATACTCGAAGCCCATAAATCTGAAGTGAATAAGGACCGTCGGATTTGGAGGACATACGAGGACCATTGGATCAGGATTGTTGGTCAGCATACCACGTCAATAAGGACATGTGGTAGACCATGTCATCATGAACATGTGCCACATGAGGATCCACGTTAGAAAGACTACGTCAGTAAGGACACGTAGCACAATCAGACAATGACAAGTATCAATTTGATTTGGCATTTCAGGGATGTGAAAATCACAAATCCGAGTGACACATGACACCTACTAGGCTCATGAAATGTCATCAAGTGATGTAAGTAAGTGACATCACTCCGGAGGAAAGAAGGGGTTTGAGATTTGAAATCTCTGAAGTCCAGAGACACGAAGGATATCTCGACTGTCGATCTGATGTCGGGAGCATTCTCGACCGTCGATCAAACTGTAGTGGAAAGATAGTGTAAGTAAAAAGTTCACTGACAGTAAGCAGTCTCCACCGTGTTATGACTGATTTAGCAGGTGATCACTTTGGAGGCAAGAATGGGTTGAGATATGAAATCTCTGAAGTCCGAAGACCTGGAGTAAAAGGTGGTCGTCCATCTCGATGCGTGATTAAGTCCTAGCCATTGGATTTAGAAGTGAAAGAATGAATGCAATGATCAAAGATGACCATTGATCTGGTTCCATGAAATAAACCATCTGATCTAAATTTGAAGGTTTGAAATGTTGAAATCCTAAAGTTTTGAAGTGCGAAGTTTCGTTAGCCCTCCATCTTGTCAGAAGATTGAATCGTGACCATTGATTTGATAAAGCACTCAAGCACTCGTTTGTCTTAGAATATAGTTACCACTGATGGTCATATACTATAAGATTTTTAAAATGAAATTATGATATGACGCTATAGTTGGTAAGCCCGTGGTTCTGTAACGCAATGTCATATGTGATGGTTTGAAGGAAGCGCCTCTGCGGAATTTTGTCTCTGTGAAAATAGCAGAGATTCAGGATCAAATTTAATGGATGAAATTGATCCATAAGTGATCAATTTATGAAAATCCATCATAGTGAAAATAATAACAGAGATTATGGTTAAGTTAATTAAAGATGTGCGATGGTCCAATTGAAGGGACACAGTGTTTTCACACTCACACTGTTTTGAAGAATATATAAACATGAAAGAGTGTTGAGAAGAAGAGTGTCTCTGCAATCCAGATTAGAAGATCAGAAGCTAAAGAAGATTCCAGGAAATAAATCTGAAGATACTTATTATTAAGGGTGGTTGGGTAGTGCAAGGGAAGGTTGGTGCCTGCAGAGGGAGTTGGTGCTTCCTTGTCAGTTGTAGATGACTAAACATGAGGTCGTAGCCTCCTACCAGTTGGTGTTGGTGAACCAGCATGTGGGTGCATCCTAATCAGTTGGTGCTGATCGAAAAGGAAGTATATCTTCCTTCTATGTAACATGTAAAACAAATTTTGCAGTTAATAGAAAAGAGTTTGTGGTTTTCCCAATTGGGTTCCATGATAAAATACTGTGTTAATTTTTTTTTGCATTAATAAAAGAAAAATTGCTATAATTGTTGTGTCACTGATTCACCGCCCCCTCTCAGTGACAGGATCAGATCCTTCAATTGGTATCAGAGCAGGTTCCTTCATCACAGTCTAACAAAGTTGAAGGTATATCCCAAATATGGATCAACAAGAAGGAATGTCCAACAACAAAGCACCATTGTTCAATGGAGGAGGCTATGCCCTGTGGAAAATAAGAATGAAAAACTTCTTGTTGGTTCTTGGTTTTGATATCTGGCAATTTGTTGTATATGGTTACACTGCACCAACTACTCCACCCAAAGACGTTGCAGGAAAGAAAATCTGTAATGACAACTCAAGAGAAGTTAATGGAATTCTAGCAGGGTTGACCAATTCTATATGTGTGAAGGTTATGCATTGCAAATCAACCAAAGAAATATGGGATAAGTTGGAGGCTATATATGAAGGAGATGACAAAGTCAAATAAACCAAACTACAGACCTATAGAGCTTAGTTTTAAAATATGAAAATGAAAGAAGAAGAAAATATTGCTGAGTACTTTCATAGGGTAGATGAAGTGGTTAACTCAATTATAGTGGCGGGAGAAGAGATTACAAATAAACCCATTGTGAAAAAAATACTAAGATCATTACCTATGAGATATGATGCAAAGATTTCTTCAATTGAAGATAGATCTGATCTAGACACACTCACAGTTGTTCAGCTCCATGGAATTTTTATAGCATAGGAAATGAGAATAGGGAATGATAAATCAACAAAATATGAAACAGTGTTCAAAGCATCTAAGACAAAGATAAATCAGAAGAAAAAACTTCAATCCTGCCATCATGAAGAATCTAATGTGGAAGAAGCCAATTTCATTAGAAAACTTTAGAAAGGATCATAGAAGTATAAATGCAAGCTTCCTTTCAAATGTTTTAATTGTGGCAAAGTTGGTCATTTTTCATCCTAGTGTCCCTATCCCAAGGAGGACCCTGAAGATGAAGAAAATAAAACCAAACAACACAAGAAGAAGGAAAAACCCAACTACAAGAAAAGCTTTTACAAAGGGAAAAATAATTTCTACTCAAAGGAAGAAAACAACAGCTCGTCAGAGTCTAGTGACAACGATGAATATGATGATGATGATGAAGTCCTTTTCTTAGGTATTGAAGAATCTAATGAGATAGAAAAAATTAAACATGAGAAGGAGTTAGAAGATAAAGAAGAAGTAAATATGGAGGAAGAACTTCTCAGTGCCTTGGATGAATCAAGAAAATACAAAACCAGATATAGACAATTGAAAAGTTTTGTAGTTGAACTTAAGGAAAAACATGAACAAGAAGAAAAGGAGATGGAAAAACTTATGAGAAATATGAAAAAACAAATCTTAGAAGCAAATAAAATCGAAGAAAGTCTGGAAAAGTCTCTTAAGGGAAAACAAATAACTTGTGAAAGAATGGAGGCAAAAATAGTTTATCTAAAAAAGGAATTGGATGCAAAATTCATTCAAACAAGATCTGAAAATAGCTCTAAAATATTAGATAAGATTATTACCACACAAAGGGATTTAGGTAATAAAAATGGAATAGGTTATTCTCAAAAGGAAATCCATGTTAACTCAAAATCTTATGCAGATACTCTCCTGAGTACATTCAAGAAGAAAAATGAAGAGAAGATAAGTAATGATTAGAACACCAGAAGATTACTTCCCCCCATCAAGAAGGATGACAAGACAATACCAAACAATATTGATCAAAAAAGGTATCCTCGCATTTTCCTTGGTTATTGCTTTGCATGCTATAATTTAAGACACAAAGCTATAAATTGTAGAGCATATAGAAAGAAAAATATGAAGGTTAAGAACTATATCCTTAAGGATAAACAAGCAACAAATCAAGTTAAAAGCAGAAACTATAACTCCTTTTCACCTCTACAATAAGGGGACTTACAATGCTTCAAATTTCATAACCATGGACATAAAGCCATTAATTGCAGATTAATGGAAGTCTCAGAACAACCAAAGTTTATTAGAGAGAAAAAAAACTTTGGAGAGAAAAAACATCAAAAAAGGAATGTCTTATTGCCCTAAAAGCTCAAGATAAAAAGGATATCTGGTATGTTGATAGTGGGTGCTCAAACATATGAGAGGTAACAAAGACAAGTTTTTAGACTTAAAGAAACAAAAAGGTAAAGTTACATTTGGTGATAATTCTTCAAGTAACATACTTGGGAAAGGCACTGTGAGCCTCGGAAAAGACAAAGACAGAAATGTGCTACTTGTCAAAAAACTGAAGCCTAGTTTATTAAGTGTTAGTCAAACCTGTGATCAGGGGCACTTCTGCATCTTTGATTCCCAAAAATGTGAGATTAGGAGAGAAGACAAAGGAAAATTATTTGGTACTGCTCCTAGAACCCCTAAAAATGTATATATACTAGATGCCAAATTGAATGAGGGGTGTCATATAAATTCAGTAGATGAAATTTGGATATGGCATAGAAGGTTGGGGAATATTAACTTTTACAATATTGTGAAATTCAACAACCTTGGTGCAGTAAGAAAATTGCCAAAAATCATAAAACCCTCAAATGCTATGTGTAGACACTGTCAACTAGGGAAGCAAACTAGAATAAGGTTCAAGGTAAAAGAATACACAACCTCTAAACCTTTAGAGCTTGTTCACACTGACCTATGTGGACCTACGAGGACCAAGAGTTTGCAAGGAGAGTCTTACTTTATGTTGTTCATTGATGACTTTACTAGAATGGGTTGGATATGTTTTCTCAAAGAAAAATTAGAAGCACTTAGCAAATTCAAAGCCTTTAAAACCCTTGTTGAAAATGAAAAGGAGACAAAAATCAAATGTCTTAGATCAGACAATGGTGGTGAATTCACCTCAAATTAGTTTGATCTCTTATGTAAAATCCATGGAATAAAAAGACAATTCTCTGCTGCTAGAACACCTCAACAAAACAGGATTGCTGAGAGAAAGAATAGAACAGTTCAGGAGGCTACAAGGACTATGCTCAATGAAGCAAAATTGTCAGATAGATATTGGAGGGAAGATGTAAGAACGACAATATACATATTGAACAGAGGTCAGCTCAGGGTTAATAGTGATAAAACCCCTTATGAACTATGGTTTGGAAGAGCTCCATCAGTAAAAATACTTCAAGGTATTTGGAAGTAAATGCTACACCAAAAGACTAGATGAGAGTCTTCAAAAATTTGATGCCAGATATGATGAAGGTATTTTTCTTGGATATGCTTGAAACAAGAAATCATACAGATGTTACAATCTTAGATCACATAAGATTTTTGAGAGTGCATATGTCAAGGTGGATGAACTAAAAATGATAAGGATCAAAAATCAAGAAACCATACCTAAAAATGAAGATGAAGATGATGATGAGACATTCGACACACAACTAGAAGAAGTAGAAGAGAATGAAAAATAAAGTAAAGAAGATGATATGGATACTAGTGAAATCGAAGAAGATAGTCAATATGGAGAGATAAGAGAATAATTCCCAAGAAGAGACACAAAGACACCCTCAATAATTACTCAAAAGAATCATCCTGAAGAACTAATTATTGGAGATATGAATGATGGAGTGCACACAAGAAGACAACTACTGTATCAAACAAAAATAACATTGTTGTCACATGTTGAGCCTAACTCAATCAAAGAAGCATGTAAAGATGAGAATTGGATCAAAGCTAAGAATGAAGAATTGGACCAAACCTAAAAAAATCAAACTTGGGAACTAGTTCCAAGGCCAAAAAATAAAAATGTCATTGAAACTAAATGGGTATATAAAAATAAAATGAATGAAGATGGGCAAGTAATTAGGAAAAAATCCAGATTAGTGTGTAAAGGGTATGCTCAGGTTGAAGGAGTAGACTATGAAGAAACATTTGCACCTATGGCCAGATTAGAGGCAATTAGGATTTTCTTAGTTTTCTTCAGCTACAAAAAATTTAAAGTGTACCAAATGGATGTCAAGTCAACATTTCTCAATGGAAATTTAGAAGAGGAAGTTTATATTGAGAAACCAAAAGGGTTCCAATTAACCAACAAAGGAGACTATGTCTTTAAACTAAAGAAATAACTCTATGGACTAAAACAATCACCTAGAGAGGATTGTGCATGGGGGGGCAACTAAATTATTGCCTCAACCTTGAGAGGATTGACCATGATCCCTGTTGTTGACACTATGAAACCTAACAATCATCTTGACGTTATGCAGAAGCTGCACTTGTTTGGATTCAAACGAATCTGAAAGTAGTGACAACGTTCTAAGATAAGTTGGATGTGTGTGGGATGATTCGTTCTCTTGCGAGATCGAGATGCTAAATCATCTAAATAGGCCTCGACTATATGCTTGAGGTCATGGAAAGCAAAATACATGGCCCACTGAAAGGTGGCTCCAACATTTTTAAGATCGAAAGGCATCTTACGATACGTGAATGTAACCCATGGAAAGATGAATTCCATTTTGTGTTGGTCTTTGGGTTTGATTTGTATTTGATTATATCCCGAAAAATCGTCCATGAAAGAAAAGGCTTCGCAACCCACACATTCATCAATGATCTGGTCGATGAAAGGTGTGGGAATATTTTCTTTGGGACATGCCTTGTTCAAATCATGGAAGTCGGTACATACACAAATCGTGCCTTATTTTTTATTGATCAGCATGGGGTTCGACACCCATTGGGTCAAATGGATAGGATAGATAAACCCAAATTTTAGCAATTTCTCAACCTCAACCTTAATGGTTGCTTCTTTCTTGGGGTTAACTGGACGAATTTTCTGCCGGACAGGCTTGGCATATGGATACATTGTGATTTCATGTTCAACTATTTTTGGATCGATACCTGGCATTTCCTCATAAGACCAGGAAAAAATGTCGTGGAATTCTTTGAAAAGATCTGTGTAGATTTGAATCTCTTCGGGGGAGCAGTTAGCTCCAACAAAGACATTCTCCACGATGCCAGGGTTTTGGGAGATATTGATCGGTAAGGTTTCAATGATAGTTTTCATATTACCCTCAGCATAAACCTCATGTGTAGCTAGGGGATTAATAGGACAAGACCGATCTCCCGTCATAGTCATGGTGAATTCTCCTGCTTCGATTTGACTTAACTTTGGGAGGAAGTATGATCTGTGATGAAGATCTTCCTAGGGTTTGTCTGGACTAGTCATTGCTTCAATTATTGTGTCGTCAGAGGGCAAGACCAAGTCTAACGAATCGGTGCCAGCGAGAGAACCCTAAGCCCAAATAGGCTCTAGAAGTGGATCGAACTCTTGTGGGGGAGTTGGATCCGTGCTAGATGAAGCTTGTTGGACTAAAGAGTATGCTACTTCAGCTGCAGACAAGGGCATGGACATGCCCGGGTGCCCTGTCCCATCCATCGTGGCCAATGGGGAAGGAACTATCCACGGATCATCGAAGTAAGTCGTGCGGAATGACGAAACTTGAAAAATCTCAACCTTCTGGTGATTGGATATAAACTTGATATCACCTTGAGGGGGCGGGTAATCGAAGGTACCCATCAAATATGGGCACAAACCAACCCCTACGTTGACAACACCTGGTTGAGGATTATCAATCATCGGGACCGTGGATGCCCCCAATGCAGGGTTGGGTCTGGAGAAAGACAATTGATCGATGGTCACTATCTGGCCCTCGTGTGGAAACAACAAGACCCGAAAAAATGTAGCAACCACTTCTTGCATGGCATAAGTCCAACTCCTTCCTAACAAGAGGCTATAGTTGAGGGGAGCATCGACTACCTCTACTTCGACACACACGGTCTTCCCTCCTAACTACACGGGGAAAGAAGGAACGATACCATGTGGTTGAAATGAATGACCGTCAAAAGAGGTGAGGAGAGTAAACGTGTTGGCCAACGACCTTCCAACATGCCAACGACATAACGCATGTCAAGTCACCCTCATCAACCACCGTGCAGAAGATATTCTCAGTAAACGTTTTCATGGGATAAGCCACTACTATCTGAAACACTACATGGTAAGGTAGACAAGGTTTTAAGTCTGTTGTATCCAACATGATTGTACCCAGATTACAAGTCTCGGTAGATCCTAAAGTAGTTAACAAGGCTTTCCTCTGGGAAGGGCAGCTTTGGAGGACCTCCAAAGCGAACATCACACAAGGGGTTTGTGATAAATCTTCCACAACAGAGTAGCTCTGGGCGGCCCTTGTGTTTGGGTTATGAGAATCTTTTTTGAATGCACCTTTGGGAATGCATGTCATTGTTTCACCCAAAATCTTCTCAATCTGTAGAGGAAGAGATGGGAGTTTGACTTCTTTACCCTTCTCAGAAGTTCTTGGTTTACCATAGTCATGCACTCTAGTCGATATAAAAGCATCACCCCTCACCATATATACGTTCGCAGATGTGGGGTTATTAACAGGAGGAGAGGGTTCTTGGCTGCCCCGTTCCGTGCTTACAGAGGCTTGGGTTAGATTTTTCCCATGTTGAAATGGATTGGTCAACATAACAGGCTGATGTTGCGTCACAAAATTTTGGGCTTCTGCAAGCCGTGGACATAGATGGGTTGGGTGGTCTTCCGCGCACAAGTTGCATGGATACCTCGCCTTCCGTTTCTCATTGTTGTCCCCACTAGCATTATCGGTAGGTTTTTTATCCCCCTTACCCTTCTTTCATTGTTTTTTCTTTCCTTCAGGCTACTGGGTGGCCTTTGGGTTAGTCAATTACACTGTGTGTACCTCCGATGTTTTGGTAGGGGGAGAAGCTAAAGTAGTAGTTTGGTTGGCCGCTGTGTGTTGTATAGATAACTACTGCAACTGCTTCGTCAATTGCTCAGTGGGATTTGTTTGTGATGAACCAACAATACCATCGGCATGTGGTCCAGCTCTCTGTCTAGTTTTATCAAGTATTGAGCGTGGCACATCTGGCAAGATGTTGTATAATAAACCAGACTGAGAATAGATGAGCTCAAATTGTTGAGCTCTCATGATGGCATCTTCTTCGGAGAATACTCCTGACATCGCGATGTATTTGGATAACTGCGGGACCAAAGACTTAAAGAACCACTCAAGCAGGAATGCTGGTGGGACTGAAACCTTAATTAAACTCTTCCAACGTCTCCATTCTCGGATGTGATCCGAGATATGGTTTGTTGTTTTCTATTCAAAATTGGCAAGCAGCTCTGTGCCAGCGTCGTATCTCACAGGTAACTGGAAATGGTTTAGGAAATCCATCACCAGTTCACCAAAGGAAGAGTATCTTGAGAAATCGAGCTCAATATACCATTTCATGGCACTCCCAATGAGAGTACGTTGAAACAATCACAACTGTACGGAATCGTCTTTCAACGAGTTAGATGAGCACCAAAGATGGAAGGTAGTCACATGATCTTTTGGATCTTCATTAGGCTTGGCTTCAAAGATTGGAATGTTCGAAGGCAACTTCATTGGCATAGGAGGCCAACGCGGATAGTGATAGATAGAGTCATTCAACAAACTTGTCAAATCTGACAAGTGCAAAGTTTCCAGGAAGGGTAGTTCGTGTTGTTGGTGATAACCTGGGAAAAAGGGGCCTGGAGTTTGACTGGCACCAGGTTGCCAGGAAAATTTCAGCTACTAGCCCAGATTCTGGTAGAAAACATGGCCCTGGCCAGCGTATGGATTTTACGTATGTGGAGACATCATCGGCTGATTTCCAAAATAGGACATAGATGGTTGGGCATGCATTACATTCGAAGGACTTTGGGAAGGGTTTCCCCATGTCGGTCCCATGGGGATATGCATAGTAGTTTGTCCAGGGTTCCATTGATTGTGGAAAGAATTACCCCAGATCAACATTCTGGACGAGGGAATGGATACCTGTCAAGAATTCCTAGGCCTTGATGCGAAAGAAGTTCCTAGGTTTGCCCCATGTGCAGGAATAGTACCCTGCATGGGAATAGGTTGTCCAAAACTGGGATTGCCCCTAGTCGAGAAGGCGGCTGATGAGAAGGCGTTGTTACCAAATGTTTCTATCAAATAAAACGGTGTCGAACCTACCGGCATATTATGTGAAGGTGGTCCTTGACTCCCCGCTCCAAATAAACTATGGTGTGTAGGTTGCCTGGCGAATTGTTGATGCGAGCCACCAAGTGAAGGGGATGAAGGAGGTATATGAACTCCTCCGTAAGGGAAAGCATTAAAAGGAGCAGGAGTTCCCCACATGTGACCTTGCAGGAGAGCGCTAGAGCTCCCTGCCCCCAGACCTGAAGTCTGTAAAGTGGAGTAGAAAAGTACAGGACTTGTACCCGAACTAGGCATCCTGTATGAGAATGGAGGGCCTGTCGCACTTGGTGTGAAAGGGGTTTTGGCCGCCGCCAAAGATGGGATCATACCACTGTGGGATGTAGAGGCGGTCGAGACCATGGTGGCTTAGACCGGTGACGGTGGGTTAGGAGGTGAAAACTCTCCTGTGGTGACGACCATGGTGGGAATTAAAGAATTCCCAGAAGAAGTAACAACATTTGTTTCCATTACTGCATGAAACACTGTCTGGTATAAGTTAGGATGAATCGGTACGATGATAGGTGATGAAAGATCACTGGTGGAGGTTTTAACTAGACCAAAAGCTTGCGCTCCAAGGTCTAAAACAGTTGATTCCTATGGATGTTGGTCGGGCACAATTTGTTGTGACTCGGTCGCTTCAAAAGACCCTTGTTGGTCTAGCTTCCGCCTTAGTGGTGGCGGGGGTGGCTCCAGTGTAACTGGCGGCAGGCCAAGAAGCCTTCGTGACTGGCAAAGCTCGTGATCCTCCACTGTGTGAGAAGATCAAAGACACTCTAGGGTAGTCTAATCGTTCAAAAGTAACACACACTAAAAAAGTCCCTAGAAGATAAGACATGCAAACACTAAATTAATTGGAAGAACAATTACACCAACCAACATTAGAGAAACTTACCGGTGCAAGTGCAACTCGAACATGGAAGCACCCTCCAGGTATACTCTGCAAAGCATTGCCCGATGTATTTCCTAGGTATCGCGGTATACCCCCACAGTCACCTGTGTATGTCCCTAAAAAATATAGGCAACTGGGTTGCCAACGCGTAAACAGTCACCAGGCGGGTACAATCGAAAGTCGGGTAGACTACAATGAGCAGGGTATCGAGCCCAAAACCTGTCAAGGGTATTGAAAGCAAGTGGTCTGAAAGAAAAATGAGGATATTGAATGGATTTGAGACCCATGAAGCCCCGTGGAAAATGCAATTCACGGAATCCAAAAACAAGCCCTCTATATGTGTTCTCCACTACGATTGGTCCAGCTTTGGAGGGATTATCTCCGCTACCTTTCCGCACGTGACCTCGTGTTTATCCCCTATGTTAGAGGGGGGTCCCGGATAAATTTCATGATACTGGACTTAGACACTCCCTAACTCAGACTCCAATGTTTGATTTTAAATGGCCTTGAAGAATTTCCTCTCCAACCTAATCCAAGGCCCTAATCCTGAACTAGTTGGTTAACCCTACAAACATAAAAGTCTAATAAATTTTAGATTTAGCGTTAATTTTATGGCTTTTATTATGTCAAGGGGTATGAAAGTGAAACTGATGATGTGTAAAAGACGAAAGTAAAAATGAATAAAAATATGGAAACAAAAGCTTTCACTTAATGCAAAATTTCAACAACGTTTCAACATTTTTTTTTTTTAATTTTCTAAGATTTTGGACAACAAACTCAAAAGGAATTTCACTCGACTATGAGCTACTTATGATCTAAGTAAGCTGCAAAGAACTCATGAAATAAAATACTTTTCCCTGGTTAATAATGTAGAATCACACTCTTCAACCAAACAAGAAAATGAAAGAGATTTTTTTTTATTATTTAAATGTTGATAAAGCAAAAAGGAAAAATACCAACAAGTAAAGAACCAAGAAAAACAATTCTGGCCTAATCGCATATCGCAAAGAATCACTTCAAGAAATAACCCACTAGCAACTTAAAAAAATGACTCTCACACTTGTCTAAAAACCCTAAATTATTTTTTTATGACAACTTTTAAATGAGAAAAAACAAGCTAAGGCTAAGATTAATCCTAAGCTACTGACTGCTAAGACAGAGATTCAAAAACCTGAGAGGTATAACTCTCATCAGGGGAAAGGATGACTGCCTTACCCTCAAAAAAAACTATCCTGCTCAAGCACGCTACTGATAATCCAATAGCAAGCATGTGAACGCGAGCTGTATAGAGCCAGAGGGCGTGTACATGTGGTCTGACCTTCTACAGGCCGTGTGTATCTCTAAAA
>ML779279.1:2197384-2208623 GCA_009831015.1 Picea engelmannii | reverse complement strand
AAAAGACAATCCAAACCAAGAAGATACCACTGATATTGATAACCAGGATCTCTTGAAGGCTTAGACACTCTCTTTAACAGAAACAAGGAAAACAATGTAAGGAAAAAAATCCGTAAAACAAACCAATCTGAGACAAGGCTGCAAACAACCAAGACTTAGAAATAATTCTAGAAAACCCCTGAGAATCACTGATTCTGACAGGGAAGAGGATGACTGCCTCCAAATTTTTTTGGAATCTACACGCTACTGCTACTTCTTCAGCTAGCGTTCACACACGGGCTATAAGAGAGTAGGGTGCGGGTACATGCGTGTAGACCTTATTCAGGCCACGTGTACCTCTGTGGGTCCCAAAAAAACACAATAAAGCAAATAACAAAGACAGTTGGTATGGAAAACCAGACTCTCTGCTAGCTCAGACTTTGCAGAAACTTCAAAAAATAGGCAAGAAAACCAGTTTTTTAAAACTACCCAAAAACAAAAAAAAATTCTTAGGAACCCTAGAGACTTCCCCAGTATGGTCGCCAATTCTGTTGTGAGGGAAATCCCCTTACGGACTAGCAAATAGGGTTATCTTATTCATGCATATATGACCAAAAGAAATCTACTTTCTACCTTCGTCCCTAGACTTAAACCCCATTCCTTTTCAGTAAATACATGGTTAGATCAACATACCTTGTTTCGGAAGTTCGATGTCGATCCCCCTTCACGCTTGATCACTTGTTGGCATCTACCCTCTCAAGATTGACTTGTGTACAAAACAAGCAACAAACTACACATGCATTTTACCTATAGACTAATGGGTTAGATATTCAAACATATATTTACTGAACCATGAAGAACTCATATAGTGGGACGGGAAAAGCATTTCTTTATTATTAACTTTAATGAATCAACTTACAATGTCGATACCGACCACTGCTCCGCAAATCCTGATCCTGGGCTCCTCTTCAAATGTCCTCCAACTTCTTTGCTTTGTATCTCTTCTTGCACAAGGATGGCTAAATGGTTGGGACAATGGGAATATGCAATTGGGCAGAGTTTCTTTACTCTATTTCTCCTCTTCCAAATGGGACCCCTCGGCCATGCATGGCCAGGAGTTTCAGTTAAGTCACCCAAAGTTGTGTGTTTCGTCGGAAACTTTCCTTTTTTCGTGCTTTTGTCAGTCCACGCGGGCTGTTTTAGGTCAGCTAGCATGTACATGCATGCAGTAATGGAGTAGGGTGCATGGGCCCCTATAAAAGAGGTTTTTTAAAGAGTTGCTCAGCGATGTTTTTGGCAAAGAAGGGATCTTAGATGGCCTGATGCCAGGTAAGCATGTATGGTGCAAATTAGGGTTATAACACATACTTACTCCTTATATGTACAAGAAATCAACCTTAGATAAAGAAAATTGTTTCAACGAACTCCAAAACTCATAAAGGATTTAGAACCTGAAAAATATGAAGTTATATTACCATAGCCTCAAGTCCCACCTTATCCTAAAAGGTTAAATGTGATTAAATCCTATACATATGAAGAGAATGAACATTTAGGAGAACTCGAGAACTTATGTATGAAGATACCTCTCCTACAAGCCATTAAGGATGTTCCTATTTATAATAGATTCATCAAAGAAGAATGCCTCAAAATGCCAGGGAGAAAGAGAAAGGGTACCCCTACAATCAACGTTATATGAAAATTATCTAACCTCATGCTTGGAAGGATAATTTTTCCTAATTATTTGGATCTAGGAATCACTTTTGTAAATTTTCACATTAACAACACCTTGATCCAAAACACTCTCATAGATTTATGGGTTGTTATAAATTTTATGACAAGAGATACCATGTTGATATTGAATCTTCAAGGATCCTTAAGAGACACCCCCACTGTGCTCTAACTTGTAGATAGGTCCACGGTAAATCCTGAGGGGATGTTGGAAGACATAATGTTCTCCATTGATTCCTAGGAGTATCCCACTGAATTATTGGTTCTCCAAACAAAATATAAATTCAATGGGTATCCTATTATCTTGGGAAGACCTTGGTTTTCCACAACAGTTGCATACATCGGTTGTAGTTTTGGAAACATGACTATCACTAATGGGAAATCCCATAAACATCATGTCCTTTATCCCCCTGCCCAACCATTAATGATATAACATCTTCCAATGTGGGTAGGATAAGAACAATACCTGGTCCAGACTACTTCCTATCCTATATACACAATTAGCACAACCTTGGCTAGTAGAAAAATTGATGAAGACACCTTCATTTAAAATTTCCTACAAAACCAATACCCTGTTGACGTGCGAATAGAAGGCATAAATGTTGAAATTGAATATGAAATTTCTGTTGATAAGAAAATGAAAATATGGGCAGAGTTATTCACAAATGAAACTGAAAATCCTGTTGTCAAGACTATAGAAATCAACTATTCAAAAACACTTAAAATAAACAAAAAACTTATTGATCAACAAGAACGGAAATTACTAGTTGTGATGAAAAGAAATATTGCATCCTTTGCATAGGATTAAAAGGATATAAAAGGAATCCATACTTCCATATGTACTCAGTATATTTACATCAAGGAAGATTGCAAGCCTATTAGGCAACCCCAAAGAAGGATGAACCTTGCATTGAAATACATTATCAAACAAGAATTGCAAAAATTGTTATATGTTGGTTTCATTTATCCAATTTCAAATAGTGAGTGGATTTATCCCATGGTTATTTTTCCTAAAAGAATGGGAAATGGAGGATATGTGTGGACTATAGGGAACTAAACAAATATACAAGAAAATATCATTTCCCCCTACCCTTCAATGGCCATGTCTTAGATGTCTTAGCTAGAAAATAATATTCATAATTCCTAGATGGTATCATTCCTACATAGATTCAGTGGATATAACTATATTCAGATCATCCATGAAGACCAAGACAAGACAACTTTTACATGTCCCTTAGACACCTTTTCTTATAAATCCCTCCCATTTGGCCTGTGTAATGTCCCAGCCACATTTAAAAGAGCCATACTTAGCATATTTTCAGAACTTATCCATGACAAAGTGGATATATATATGGATGACTTCACTCCTTATAGAAACTCATTTGATGAAGAATTAGACAATCTAGATAAAGTTCTCCAAATGTGTGAAGAAAGGAATCGCTCCCTTAGTCATGACAAGTGAAATATGATGATGAATGAATGAATTGTTATAGGACACCATTTGTCCTCTAGAGGGATTGAAGTAGATAAAATCAAATTAAATATCATTACACTACTACCTACCCCTCTAAAACCAAAATATATTAGAATTTTTCTTAGACATTTGAGTTACTATAGGAGATTCATCAAAGACTTTGGTAAAATAGCCTCTCATTTGTTCACTTGATATCCAAAGATGTAGATTACTATTGGACTTTAAATTGTCAAGAAGCATTTGAAACAATAAAAGAAAGACTCATAACAACTCATGTTTTATAGGGTCCTAATTGGACAAAATGAGTATAAAGATCCTTATGCAATCTATTTTATAAGCAAGAAATTGTTTAGTTCAAAGCTAAACTACACTTTCACTGAAAATTATTTTTTAGGAGTAATCCATGCTCTCAAAAAGTTTAGACATTATGTTACAGGGTATCAAGTTTTTTTACACACTGATTATGTTTCCATCATATATTTAATGAATAAACCCTAAATCAATGGTAGAATAATGAGGTGACTTTTGTTATTACAACAATTTGATCTAACCATTCTTGAAAAACTTGGGAAGCATAATGTTTTTCTAGATTTCTTATCCATGTTAACAATTCTTATTTAATAAGGCATTATATATGGTCATTTTCTATATGAACACCTCTTTGAAATATCAACACAAACCCCCTGGTTTGTTGACATAGCTAACTATTTGACAACAACGAGGTTTCCTCAGCATTTTTCCTACTAGGAAAGATACAAAATTGTTAGGGAGAGTACATCATATGCTTGGGTTGCAAGATTTCTTTTCAAACTTGGGCCATACCAAGTTCTAAAAATATGTATGAGAAAATATGAATTACATGATATCCTCCATGCCTTTCATGATGAACCATGTGGAGGGCACTATGCAAAAAAGAGGACAACTTACAAGATCTTGCAAGTTGGATACTATTGGCCAACATTACATGGAAATGATCAACAATATACCTTACATGGTGATGAATTTCATAGGATTGGGAAGCCTACCAAGAGAAATGAAATTCTCTTGAAGCCTTAAATATCACTGGAGCCATTTGACAAGTGGGGTATGGAATTCATATGAACAATTGATCCACCTTCATGGCAGAAGAAGCACATACTAGTATGTATTGATTATTTGACCAAGTGGGCTAAAATGAAAGATCCAAAGGGTGATACAGAGAAAAGGGTGGTTGAATTCCTCCAAGAAAGCATATTCTCAAGATTTGGATATCCCTGAGAGATAGTCACAAACCAAGGGGCTCAGTTTACGTCAAGGCTCATTGAAAAAATTATGCAAAAACATAACATATGTCATAGAAATTCAACATCGTATCACCCATAGGAAAATGGAAAAAATGAAGTCAACAACAGAGAATTGGAAAAAATCCTTACCAAAACAGTAAGCATGAACAAGAAGAACTGGTCAAAGAAACACATAGAAATAAAGGCATACAATATCACATGGAAGTCTACTACATGGCTTACACCCTTTGAGTTAGTCTATGTTAAGACCTAGACAAAGTCTGATTTTATGTATAAAACCCCTTATTAATCCCTAGATATTGAATTATTATATTTATAGTATTATAATTGTATGTCAGCTAGAACCCTTCATAATACCCTTTCATTATAATTGTACCCTTTGTCTCCTATATATATATATATATATATATACCTTGGATACCTAGTCTTAAGATCATATTATCACATATCATATTGTTTTTTGAATTCAATATATTGTACAAAGAGGTTTCCCCCTTTGATTGGACTATAATTCATTAACTATTTATCATTTTTAAGGCATTGGATCATAACATTTTCTATCAGAGCATTGGTCCTAGGGTTTTTCTTCTTCAAGCGAGTCATATTGGAATTTTTGCTATAAATCTTTTTCAGGATGCTTCAGATAGTGAAACTTGGAGGTTATTTAGAAGCCATATCAAGGTAACTTTTATTCAAATTTCATCTTATGGTTCATTATACTTTTGGAGATATACCATGTGGAAGATAGGGTTTGTTGACTAGTCCTATAACTAGTCTCAAACAAGTTTTCTGGGTAAAATAGTCATATCACCTTCAAAGAGGATCAAAATTATGTGAGACCTATTGAATTTTAAAGACGATATTCCATAGTATTTCTGGTAAAAATTTAAGAATCAAGTATTAAATATTGGATATGTGGCATTCTGTACAAGTTCTCTCTCCCAGAAAGGCCAAAAATCAGTAAGGTTTGGGAAAGTTACCCTAACTTTCACTTGGCATATCCAATTTTGGTCAAACTTATGGTGGCATTGTAGAGAAAACATTTCAGAGTACTATAGGCCAAAATTTCAAACTCGGATTGGCCAAAATTTCATAAATACATCAAAAGGAAGGTCGTCCAGGAGGAAAGACTCCAAAACAAGGGCTTAAAAGGTATGTAACTTACAATTAGCATTGGAAGATTTGTTTTTGGTGATTCAAAATTTTTAATAAAGAGGAAAAAAAGGGGAATTATTATTTTCTCACATGACTCCAAAGGCTCCTCAAAAATTTACTTCACCAACTAAACCTCCAGAAATATCAACCATGAATCAAGATGAAATCGACAAGATTTATCACCAGATGGAAAAGAGGATCACCGAAAATAGGAAACAAATGGAACATAAGATTGATGAAACTATGAAAAGAAATATGAATGAAATGGAAAACAATATGGATAATAATGTGAATGAGAATAAGAATGAGATGAAAATAAATATGGATGAAATGGAAAATAAGATAGATAAGAAGATGGATGAAATGGAAAATAAGATGGATGAGAATACAAAAGACATTAAAGAATAAATTAAAAAAATCCACAAAGGAACTACAAAATTCCATGAATTTCATGATCTTTCATTCTCTATATGAGAGACTCTCCAAAGGAAATATCAAAGTGCAAGGAACTTGGGAAAATAAAGGTAGTATTTTGGTTGAACAACCTGTTGATAACAAGAAATTTTCTAGTGGATTTAACTCTAATAGAGGAATTAATTACAGTGGGGGTACTAAATTCAAATTTCCCAAGATTGAATTAAATAATTTTGATGGAATAGATGTTTTTACCTGGGTGAATCAAATAGAGCAATATTTTGAACTGCATAGTATTATGGATGATAAGAAAAGGATTCACATAGAAACCTTGAACTTTGAGATAAAACCATATCAATGGTATCGATGGTAGTTAAAAGGAATATCCCTCTTTATCATTATACTTGGGGTTTATTTACAAGAGACTTAGATGCACAATATGGGAAAGTGTGGGAACAAAACTACTTCATTCAATTGACAAGAATCAAGCACTTAGGTGATATAGAATATTATAATTTAGAATTTCAGATATTGGTCATAAGGGTGGATGAAATAAGTAATGAACATTTGTTTGAATCTTACATGGGTGGAAACAAGACACTAAACATGAGATATTCTTAAGACATCCTACAAATATTATAGAATCTATGAAATTGGCTTGTCATATTCAAGACAAAACTAAGGCTACACACAAGTATACCATTGGAGAATGCACTGGAAGAAAACACAATTTTTGGGTTTATAAGACAAGTGTACCTCAACTGACAAGGTTGACACCTCAACAAATGGATGAAAGAAGAGAAGAAGGACTATTTTCAATTGTGATAGCAAGTACAGTAAGGGGCATAAATAAGGTGAGAATAAATTATTCTACATAGACTATGAAGGGGAAGAATATTAGGAATTGGAACTTCCACAAGATCCAGATATAGAAGAGACTACTCCAACAATATCTTGTCATGCATTGGTTGGCATCAGTACTCCACAAACCCTCAAGATACAATGATACATAAAAAACAAAAAGGTAACAATATTAATTAGTTCTGGTAGTACCCATAATTTCATCAATTACAAATTAGAAAAAGATCTCAATTTCTTTGTATATCCCACACCAGAGTTTCAAGTAATGATTTCAAATGGAGGTACCGTAATTTTTTTAGAGAAATGCCATAGTATTAATCTCAACACGGGGGAGTATTTTTTGGATACCCCCATGATTTCCATCCAAATAGGGGGTGTTGATGTTGTATTATGGGTCCAATGGTTACAATCATTGGGAGATATGGCCCTTAATTTTCAAGATATTTTCATGAGTTTCCTAAAAAAGAAAGGAAATTTAGCTTAGAGGTATCCAAGGAAAACCCTCTAAAGTGATAAGCTCTAATAGAATGACAAAATTACTCAAAAAGGGACACCTGGGTGTAGTTTCATAATTGTGCTCACTTGATGTTCAAGAATATATATCCTCTACTCCATTAGACCTCAAAATAGTTATCAACAATCATTCCAAGGTATTTGGTGAAATCCATAAGGTTTTTCCACCTTCTTGAGATGATCACCATGCTATTAATTTGCAACTAGGAAGTGTGCCACCTAACATTAGGCCTTACATGTATCCATATGCATAGAAGAGTGAGATTGAGTGCATGATCCAAGAAATGTTGGAGGTTGGAATCATTCAACCTATACAAATTTATTTCTCTTCACCAGTAATGATGGTCACAAAAAAGGATGGTTGATGGCATATGTGTCCAAATTATAGACAGCTCAACAAAATGACCATCAAAGATAAGTTTCCTATTCATGTCATCGATGAATTATTAGATGAATTGCATGGAGTAAAAGTATTTACTAAGTTGGATATTCATTTAGGATATCATTAAATCAAAATGAGGCAAGAAGACATTCCTAAAACAACTTTTATAACACATGAAGGTCATTATGAGTTTTTGGTTATGCCATTTGGACTTACTAATGCACCTTCAACATTTAAAACCTTGATGAATTATATATTCAAGCCTTTATACAATTTGTTTTAGTACTTTTTGATGAGATACTAATCTACAACAAATCTTAGGAATATCATCTACAACATGTTGGCAAAGTATTAAAACTATTAGAATAGAAATAACTTTATGTAAATCCTTCCAAGTGTGCCTTTGGGTTTCAATAATTGTAATATTTGGGTCATATTGTATCTCATGAAGGTGTAAAAGTGGACCCTAACAAAATTAAATGTATGAGAGATTGGTTGATTCACAAAACTTTGAAGAAACTTACATGATTCTTAGGGTTTACAGGAAATTATCACAAGTTTTTCAATAATCATGGTCAAATAACAACACCTCTAATAACATTATTAAATAAGGAAGAATTTTCTTGGACCGAAGAAGAAACCAAAGATTTTTAAAAACTTAAGGAGGCTATGTGTACTACTCTCATCCTGGCCCCACTGGACTTTACAAAAACGTTTATTGTGGAGTGTGATGCCTCGGGCCATGGAATTAGTCCAGTTTTAATGAAAGAAGGAAGGCCCCTTTCCTTTGAAAGAATCCAAATTAAAGGAAAAAACTTAGTCAAACCCATTTATGAAAATAAAATGTTAGTCATACTACATGCAGTTCAGAAATGGAACCCTTACCTAATAGGAATACATTTCAAAGTAAAAACAAGTCATGACTATTTGAAGTAATTATTGGATCAATGATTATCTTCAGAAGAGAAAAATAATGGGCCAAAAATATGCTAGGTTATGACTTTGAAGTTATCTACAATAAAGGAAAACATAGTGTTGTGGTAGATTCCCTTTCAAGGAAAGAAGAAGAAATAGAAGGTTCACTATGTGTTATTCTATTATGCAATATGATTAAGTGTAAGAAGCAAGGATATAATGGAAGCAAGATCAATAGGTATGAAATATCATTCAACAACTACATGAGGACCCCAGTTCATTAGACAATTTTGTATGGAATAATGATTTTTTATGGTATCATGATCTCCTATATGTATTTGAGAATTCCCAAATCAAACAAAAGGTCCTTTTGGAATTACACACTTCTCCTATAGGAGGACATTCAATATTCTTGAAAACATACCATAGGATCAAGAAGTATTTTTTCTGGGAAGGTATTAAAATTGATGTTCAAAATGTTGTGTCTGGATTTTTAGTCAGCCAATAGAATAAGGGAGAAATAACCAAGATGTCATTGTTGGGTTGTTATATTCTTTGCATTGAAAGTCTATTCAAGGTGGATCGACTAGGAGGGAAAATTGAAGGTTAAGGTATATGGGCCAGGAAAAGTTGAATTCAAAGTCATTGACAACAAGTCAAGAGTTCAGCCGAAAATAGATCGACATTTGGTCATGTGGAAATTGAATTAATATTGAATGAAGGTATACTTAGTAAGTCAACTGTAACAAAATCTTGAGATTCACGAGACTTCTATCCAATGATCTACATGGATCTGTAATTATTTTTGGGTGCCTTTATTTAGGGTTTTTCCTACTGCAAATCCTATAAATAAGGCATTTTGTATTCGTATTAAGTTGATCTTCATGCTAATATTTAGTAGTAGGTTGGTGTTCATGTAGATGTAAGTTGAATTGGCTACATGGTTGTTCTTGTGAAAAGAAATAGGGTATGATGTCAATTGTGTCTTAGGTGTAGACCAAGTTTAGGCATGTAACATTTTATTCTAAATGAATAAGAAAAAAATAGATCAAGATGCTCAAGGAATGGTGGTTTTCCCATTTGGGTTTCTATAGTAAAATCTCTATGCACTGTGTGTTTTATTTTTCATTTACTTTCTTGATTAAATATTTATTCTTCTCTTCTACTAGGTTTAGAGTGGAAGTATAAATTCCTAACATGTGGTATCAGAGCTTGGTTTCAAAATATTGGATCTGAGCTAAACCCTAGGTCTAGTAAGAGTCATAAGTCATAGATCTTTAAAGTTGTTCTTAAAGAATGACAAGTAGCTCTAAAATAGAGATAAAAAAATTCAATGGACATAATTTTGAGCTTTGGAAGCTTAAATTTGAAGATCTCCATGTATATCTAGAACAATGGGCAATAGTCTATCCAAGTACCATTCTGATAGGCATGTCGATGGAATAATGTGAGAAACTCAAGAGAAGGGAAAGGAGTATGATTTGACCATGTCTTGTAGATTCGATGTTTTTGAATGTCTCAGGGGAAGACTCAGACAAGAAACTGTGGGACAGGTTGGGAAGCTTATACCAGTCAAAATCCCTATTAAATAAGTTGTTCCTTAGAAAGAAATGGTATCTTCTGAGGATGAGTGATTGTAGTTCGATAAATAAGAATTTAAATGTTTTTAATACCATAATAATCCAGTTATTGTATGTATATATTAAAATCATTGAGGAGGAGAAATACATTAGCCTATTATGTTCTTTGCCAGACTCCTAGGATAGATTATTCATGGATATATGGATTAATTCAATTACATTAGCATTAGAAGATGTGGTTTGATCTCTATTTTCAAAAGAAATGAGAAGGAAGAACATGAAAGGATTGACCAAAGATGCTTTAGTGGTGAGGGGTCAACCGGTTGATAGAGATAAAGGCAAATTCTCTGGTATAAAGTATAAGTCAAAGGGTAAATATAAATCCTAGGTTCAGTTGACGAGACTGTTGATACTGAGAGGGGGGTGAATCAGTATCAAGTACAATTTAAAAACCTTTTTAACTTATACTTAAACCATTCAATTATATCCAATGAGAAATGAACAATAGTATAAGAGTTACACCAATACACCACAATACACCATGCACAATATATGAGAAATAATCAATAGTTTTTGTTCAAGAGAAGTAATGACTTCCAAAGGTATCTACAGCTTCCAAATGTAAAGGGAGGGATAAAACTCCAAGAGGAAGATAAAATCCTCCAATATCAAGAGATATTTGAACTCTCTATCCTTGCCCCTTCCTTCCATCCAAGAATATATGAGAGATAATAAAAATTTACATTAAATCATCACCATCAACCAATCATCACATAGAACCTGATAATGCTTTCTGAGACTTCTCTAATTTATGCAATTATTCAATTCTTGGAGTACTATGATCCTGTAGATAATGTTACTCAATGTATTCTCTGAAACTCCTCTAATTTTCACTCCTTGAATCCTCCCCAAAAAGATGTTATAGAAAGAATGGTAGACTTTATTCAATTCTGGT
>ML779279.1:2154690-2182729 GCA_009831015.1 Picea engelmannii | reverse complement strand
TTCCTTCCACCCAAGAATATATGAGAGATAATAAAACTTTACATTAAATCATCACCATCAACCAATCATCACATAGAACCTGATAATGCTTTCTGAGACTTCTTTAATTTCTGCAATTATTCAATTCTTGGAGTACTCTGATCATCTTCATTTATGTTCTCATGATGATGCACCCAGGACTTTGGTATTTCACACGTTCACCTTGTGCTTAGAAATAGGCACGTCCAACTATGCAGATCACCTTTCTCACAAGAGAATCATCTGGAGTTCTTCTCAAATATATTTAAGGAGGAGGCCATATCAACATTCCAACTCTGTCTTAGATCGAAACCACACACCACTGTCAATGGCTTTCTCTCAAGTTTGTAAGCTGGAGAATGTCTCACATAGTTTCAATCATCAACACCAACCACCCTTTTCCTAGGAGGCCGCCATGAGTTGGGGTAATCTATTTCGGAAATTTTCCTAGGACCTTGCAAATTTTCCTAGGAGGTCTCCAAGGCATAGATAGACAAAGGGAATCCTTGAATTGTCGAATGGCCTCAGGTGTTGCGACATTCCATGATAAATTACTTTGATTGGAGAGTTGATGAAATGGTTGAACGTTGTGAGTGAAATGTGGAATGAATTTTCTATAGAAATTCATGCCACTGAGGATTAATAAAATATTTATATATGTAGAATTAGAGGTATTGGTCCAACCCCGAAGGACATTGACCTTGGATATATATGCATTCACACTAGCATTAGCGATACCAAAATGCAAGAGTACTAACCACCAATATTTCTCACTAAATGTTCTTAGTCAACACAAGCAACCAACCACCACACTATTTTTTATCTTTGAAGGAATACAAAAACTCCATACCATGCTATGGAAACCACCCTTTGCCTAGGAGGCCGCCATGAGTTGGGGTAATCTATTTTGCAAATTTTCATAGGACTTGCACCTAGCCCCATTATTTTATAGGCTTGGAGTAATAATTTATATTATATTATATTATATATATATATATATTAATTAAATTAAAAACAAATAATAAAAATACATTATTAAGAAAAAAACACAATTCAAACTCATAACACTAAATCCCCTTGCTCATTCCATTCACGAAAACAACCCAAAACCTTGTGCCCATTCCATTCACAACAACCACATAGAGCAGCCAAACCCCACGTAGGAGTGGAGACAACAACCAGAGCACAACCCTAGGCATAAGAGAGTAGCCATATCTAGTGAAACCCCACGTGTAGGAGTGGAGACATTGATAGAGGTAATGAAACGCGCCCTATCCATCCAAACCTGTGCAGGAGTGGAGATATTCATGGGTCGGGGGTTCCATTTGGACATTAACAGAGGCAGAGGAGCCCCATCCGGCCAAACTCATGGAGATGTCGCAGAAATTGGCAATGGCTCTCCTCTAATTCCTGCTAAAAAAGCTAAAAATGGTTGAGAATTTTATTAAGTGGTATTTTCCTTTCGTTTCAGAGTCTATGTGGTTCTCTCCCTCCCGAGGGGGTTTTATAGCTCTGTGTTGTTCACAAAATTATTTTGAATTGATATCCTAGCACTCCAAAACCACAAAAAATCGAAACCTGGGATAATACCTTCCAAACCCTATATTTCTCTATTTCTAAAAATTGAAATTTCAATGGTTCTTTGGCTATAACAATGGTGCTTTGGCTATCACATTTGATTTCTAAACTAGCCTATTTGATAGAAATATTTTTTCATAAACTCAATAACCAAAATGCGTCTTTGATAAATTTTGTTGCAACAACATAGCATACCTTTGAAATAGAAGAGGAAATGATGGTTTGTGTCTTACTCATCAACCTCACTACTCATTGGAAAAAATAAAATACATTTTCACTTGTGGACATTTTCTTGTCCACATCTCTAAACCAATCTTCATCAACAAACCCATGTAATTCAAAACTATCATTACCTTGATCTTGATGACTAAGACATAGACGTTGGTTCCTTATACATACAATAATATTATTTTAACAACCATCCAATGTTCCTTTATTGGATAAAACATAAATATGCTCCCTATTCCCACTAAAGAAGTTGGAATTCATTCTCACATGACCTCAAGAGGGTTGATCCTCATTTCCCTAGTAACTTGCAAGTTTCTATGTTTAGGGACCAATCGTGCAAGAATTCATTGAGGAGGGTCAATATCAATTAGATATAGCTTAGGTTCAAGCCCCCTATCCTTTTGTACCCTACAACAATAGTATTATTGGATGAAGATAAGGAAAGGGAAGACTAGAAAAAGGTGTAGAAAGATCTTAGGTACCATGGCAAGGGTGACACTAGCCAATTCATGGCATATAATTTGAAGAAGGATTTTAGATATTAGAAGTAGTTAATTAGTAAGAGAGGAAGCAACAATAGCTACATCATCATTTTTGTTTTCACAAGGGTGTGAAAAAAAAAAAAATGGTAGGTGATGACGGGCCTCCCAATTGTAGTATCATGAGGCACATGTTTAAGATATTTTGATCATCTTTGTACTCTATGAGACCTATATTGACCATGATTAAAAAAATTGTGTTGGTTTTTGTGTAATTTATTGATTATGAAATGATTTGGATGATTGAGTGGGTGTTGTATCCTATTTTAGATATGAATTTGATGATTCCATGCACGCTTAAGGATCCACTAACATATGGTTCAAGAAGGTTGAAGTTCAAGGATTCCCTTCACCAACATTGCATGAGATAAAATGGGGATTGTGTCCCCCTCATAAACATCCAAGGATCTACAATTCTACAATCACCCAAGGCACCTAATCTATCGTCATATCCATTTAAATCACTAAAGGGAAGAGGATAACCTAGAAAAAAATAGGTCCCTATAACATGCAACTAAGCAACTTGAGCTTACTTATGAAAATTATGAAATTATGCAACTTATGTAACTTATGAAACTATGCAATTTTATGCAACTTTATGCAACTATGCAACTTATGCAACAAGACTTTGATGATATTATAACTTGATATTGAGCTTACTTATGCAACTTATGCAACTTATGCAACTATGCAACTTATGCAACAAGACTTCGATGATATTCTAACTTTATATTGAGCTTACTAAGGAACAAAATTCCATAAGTTATGGAAGACTAAGTCATTGGAATTTATGAAAGACTAAGTCATTGGAATTTATGAAGACAGAGGTGTAAACAAGTCCACACATACCCACTACATTTCCTAAATAAGAATTCACACATTTATGAGTTGTGAGCTAAATAATATCACAAAATTTCATTTTTTGTGGGATTGGTTAATTTCTATAGATTATTTATTCCAATATTCTCACACTTGACCATATAACTTAACCAAATATTAAGAGAGAATTTGAAGAAACAAGGCTTCATCATCTAGACCAAGGTGCAACAACATGTTTTTGAATAAGTGAAGATGTTGAAGCTATGCACTACACCTATGCTTACACTACTATATGTTTCTCATCCTTTTGATATAGAAGATGATGCATATGACTATCGGATATGTATTTTTCTGACACAACAATGTCATTCCATTTTGTTTTACTTATAGACATCCAATGACACAATCCACAAATTTTGAAGTTATGATAGAGAGATGTGCTCCATTGCTTAAGTAGTTCACTAGTGGAGACACTATGTATAGGGAAAATAAATTGTTATTCAATCTAACCATAAGCCACTACAAACCTAGAAAAAACTTGAGAACACACCATATATGAAATGGAATTTCTTATAGCAATTTCAATTGGTTATCAAACATTTACATTGAAGAGATAAACATTTAGACTACTATTCGAATCGACCACCAATAGCATTCGCAGTGGTTATTAACACAAAAAGGTGTGATATAGAACACTATCAAGAGTTCTACAATACACACATAAATTTTGTGAAAGTTTATGCAACCATTCAATAAGGATGCCACACTACCTACACAAGAATTATTATTAATTTGGTTGATTTTCATATGAATAAAGATCTTTTGTATTGACTTGATAGGATGTGCTCGCTTGCAAGTGAACATAGGGATTTGTTGATTTGGTAATCTCATTTATTGAAGTTGGTGGGGAATTTTGTCACATCAAATATAGTTGCAACTTTACAACAACATTTTTATTCACCATGTATGAGGCATGATGTTGAGCACCACCTCAAATGTTTTGTTGCATGTTCGATTGCTAAATTGAAAAATCACCATTTATGTATGTATAATATTTTGATTATGTCCTCTAAATATTATGGATGTGTTAGTGTAGGTTTATGGTTCACCAATGGATAAATGCTAACATGAATGTATGTTTCACCATATCCATAAGAAAATGATGGTTCCTTTTCCATCCCCATGCTAACATATTCACCTCATGCCTTCAACGGTGTCATTAAGATAGAATCAATGGCACATGCCCTCACTAATGTCACCTTACAATTATTATATTAATGCCTTCAATGGTTCCTTTCAAAATATTGATAATATCACCTCATCATAAGCAATGCCTTTAATGGTTCCTTTTAACATCATCACTTCATGTCTTCATTAATGTCACCTCACGATAATTCCACCTCTAATGCCCTCACTAGTTGTACGCTAGCATTTCCAAATTTCACCCTCCCTCATAATAGTTGTTTCCTCTCACCTATATTTCCTTCACTAGTTCAACCCTAGTGTGGTATCCTCTCACCTCTTGTCTCCTCTCTCTTTCACCTTTGCTTGAATGTTGTCCTCTCATGGTAATTGTTGGCATTATCCCTTCCCTACTTAAGGAAATTTGTTAACCTTTGTTTTGTAGGAACATATATTTCTTGGGTACTAACATCACCATGTTTACACCTATTGTGTCTTGGAAAGATTAAGAATTTGCAAAGAACATAAAAATTTGAAATCCTAATGTAAAATTCCTCTTATGAAACAAGGATTTGTATCATTTTTTCTTTATTACATTGTTTTTTTCAGTGTTTGATGCGAACACATTTATTCACAACATGGGGGTTCATAATTAAAAAAAACCCTTATGAATTAATTATGTGATAAGATATTGGTCAACAAGGTGAAGCCCCCGTGATCCTTATGAGTTTTTAAGATGTGTATGGTGGTCTCTATAATCATAAAAGTTTACTATGTTAGAAATGATAATTATTGATTCAATGTTATATAGGTGTACTAAGTGAACTATGACATTTTCATCGTATTTTTAAAATTTGGGTAATTTTGCTTCCACTTATCTGGATAATTAGCTCAATATGATTTTTTTCATTAGCAGTGCACACATAGTAATCTATCAAGAAATTATTTCTTTGCTTAAAACATATTTCTCCTTCCCATAGCTAGTTTTCATCAAAGTTGAAATTATTGCATTTCATTTTCCTCTTGCATGGTTTAAAGAGTCGAGTCGAAATGTCATCAGTTTCAAAACCACTACTTTGAGTAACAAGAGCCTAAAATCAAGCGCTAATTAAAATTTATCTAACAACTTTTCTAGGTCTCTTCAAACCCATCTTAGATTAGGTGTAGATATTTGGAATAGGATTGTGAGAATAACTTTCCAAAGATGATAAACAAACATAAATATTTGAGTTAGGGATTGAAATCCAGTTACTATATCACTAACTTTGGGAAGCCCTTCTAACACAAGGTTCAAGCATGAGGTCGCATTGGGGCCAACAGAGTAATCAACCTTACTTTGTTGGTCTTGGTGTCGACTATTGACTGTCCCCCCTCTACTTTGGTATAGTAGGTGGTACCATAGAGGCCATAATATTTTAGACTCCCTACCCAAGGTGACAACACATGGAACGTGGTGTTGTACTTGGGATCGACGTTGGCTAGACTCACTCGGACTCCTTGGAGGGATGCCCACTACTTTGTGAGGTAAGTTGCACCAGGGTGTTAGTTCATTAAGAAGGTTGTCAACGTAGCTTTCCCACCTGCCGAAACTCATCCCCTTCGCGCATCAATCCTGTGATGTTGGATTCCGTAACCAACTTCCACTTCTTTGTGAGAAGGTTTGTTTGTATGCTTGACTCCTAGATTAATTAGTGTGTGCTAGATAATACAAGTGTGAAAGAGTAACAGTATGGTAATCATTATGAGCTTACTGTGATACCAACAAGATACTAGTAATGAAGTAGAACCATTGTACTAATTAGTGTTACATATTGACAGAACAATTCTTATGCATATCCAATTTCATAGACTATTTAGAAATATTGATTAAAGAATAGAGTGTTTTAACTATAATTTTAACTGTAATTTTAGAGTAATGGGAGGTATGTTTGTAATTTCAATAGGAAAATAATAAATTGTGGTTAGGTTAGTTGGAAATACTTATAATAAGAATCATGCTCTAACTTATACTTCAAACTTTCCATAGCGTGATATCTACAAACAAAAAAATCATAATATATTTGGTAAGAATTGTTCCTTCTCACAAGAAAGATGTCCAAGTCCTCAATTTGGTGAGGCAAGTAATTGACAATTGTACTCATGTCCTATGGGAATTTTTTAGTGTGAAATACTATATTTGTATTGTCCACCACTTGTGTGGGTTACTTGCATTATTGGATTCACTCTTTCTATGAGCATTTCCTCAACTTGAATAAGCATATCTAGTACAAATGGTCGTTCTTCATGGTCCATTTTGTTCCATATGGAAAGGTGATGACATTTTTCTCTGCAATTCATCTACATAAAACATACTTGTAATGAAAATTTTTGTTTGAATCCCTAGAATTAGGGGTGTTACCCCTAATTCTTGGCCATCTTATTTTTATGTTCTACTAACAACACATGATTGGTAGTCTCTACCATCTCCATAGAATACCAAAGATCATGGTATTCCAACATCATCTATGCTTAACACTTCCATGGGATGAAGTTAGAGGGAAATTTATAAACTAGTAATAAGAGAGGTATAATGAATAAAAATGCATGGAAAAAAATTATGTAGTGTGAAATCTAACCATAGTGCATATTGCTTGCATGGATAAGCAAGTCAAATTAAGGTTCACCCACCTAGAGATTCATACCCTTCACTAAGTTGGGAATCCACTAGATACATGAGTTCCCCTACTAATATTGGTAATTGCACCCTCTAATTGTGCATCCAAAACTAAAGATATAAAAAAATTATTTAGAACTTTGAATATAGAAAAAAAAGTTCAAAAATTGGAACTAGGATGAGGATGGATTACTCACTAACAACACGTGCACATGTGACTGAAGGTACAAAAAAATAGGTACCTATCATATATTTATTCGTTGAGTGAGGAAAGCTTAGGACAAATAGAGGGAAATGTGACTGCATCTAGTAGATATGATACGCAAACAAGGACCAGAGGTGAAAAAGTCAGAAGAAAATTTTGTAAACGGATGAATTTTTTTCTTGTCGAAGGAGGATCGTGCTCTTATGATAATGAGAGCATATGATACATAAAGGTGCCACTCATTTATAAGCATCTGGTGAAACAATGGGTACCTAAGGAACTTCCTATGTTAGACACTGACTTCATTGTCAACTATAGGACATATCGCATTGCACCATCCTCCCTGCATGCCCTGGGGATATTTTCCATGGATGGAATAACTATAAAATACAATACAGTAACTAAATTGACGGACTATGTCGAATCATGTTACAATTATAATGATTAGATGCGGTTGGTTCAGTACATGCGAAGTATGCGGAGATATGCACTTGCCACAAATTATATACAGCTAATAAACAACAATAAAAATAAGGGAGTGACTATCTATATTGATGGAAGGCTTAAAGATTCCAGAAACATCGCAGGGTTTATGAATATCACATGACCCAGAACAACAAACAAACAACTGAATTTCATATATGAGGGACACGAAGAGAATCGAGTAGTCCTGTGCGCAATAAAAAAGATAGCTCCCAGGGAAGAGTTATTAGTATATTATCATTTGAATCGAATGGAAACATCGACTAATAGTGTGTGGGTACTTATGAAACACATATTTAAGCAACCTCTACTTATTACATTATTATTTTTTTATCTTTAACATTGTTTTAAATATTTCACAATCCCAATTTTATAATAATGTGGGAGGTTGATCGTTAAGGTTGATTTTATTTGGGTGGCAATCGGTTTTTTTGTTATCATTAACATTTTTTTAAATATTTGGGGGTTCTAATTATATTATAATGTGGTAAGATGATCGTGGAAAAGGGCCAGCCGTAAAACATGTAAATGATTATCAAATTTGACTTTCATTTTACATGAAATTTATTATTTGTTTATATAATTTTATTGAAATAATATTGATTTTGTTGAAATTATATGTAGTCGGCAGGCCATGTTGATCATGATTTTTCTGATGAGGAGGGGTTGTATGCATCCTTTGATATGATGGTATTAATAAATAAAAAATGATCATTAAAGAGAACAAGGAACTTGCTAGCTTATTAGACCATCTAGATCAAACTCCTAACGTCCTAGAAAGGATCAATCTCCTTATGTCACAACTTAACGCATATAAGGTAATAACCATAATTTAAAGTGTTTTTCTCTAATGTACCCATATGTTCAATTATGAAACTCTGTTTTTTAACTTTTACATTATCTCATGAAAAAATATTTTCATTTTTATAAAGAGATTTTTGGAGCCTGTTCAACCCGGTGTTGGTAGTAGTGGCACTGCAGAGACACCATAGAGTCCTGACGCAGGATGTCATACAGATTCTAGAGTACTATTTACTTCTCCATATTCCACACCTAATTTAGATAGGAGTCATGACACACATTGCTAGACATCCACACATCAGTCAGACTCTAGATATGGTGACAGAGATGAGGCTGATGATGTGGTTGACATGGTTGCATTTCCTGGAGCTAGACATGTGAAAAGAATTAGGACCCTTCCATGCACATTTTTTGTCAATGATAATGGACTTCCATTAAAAAAAATAATACTCCTAGGTAGTTTTTCATATTTTAATTGTTTCATGTTGTCCATCTCATACAAAAATCATCTAGATTATTATTTTTAAATTGATGATCATATATTTTTGTGTGTAGGAAATGACCATTTTTATAGGCACCTGGAGAGAAAGGACTTGTTGATTTTTGGGGAAACCTTATGCATGAGGTGGATTTGTCAAAATTCCAACCTCAAAAAATAACTTATGGACTATCTTGAAGGCCTCTTTGGAGTAGACACATTCAATAAAAAAGCGTTCACCTCTGCAGCGGGAAAATATTTAAAATATATGTGGCATGTTTATAGACGAAGCTTGGAAGAAAACCCTAGGTATGAGTGTCCTCCCTAAATTCTAGAGAGGGAGTGGAAGGCGATCATTGATGATGAAAAAAAATATATATTGAAAAAATCAGAAGAAAAAATAATTGGTACCTCAAGGTAAATTACAATATTTTGATTTCAATACCATCTTTGATTTTCTTTAGATCTAAATAAAAGTGTGGTTATATATAACATACTTGAAAATTTTGATGATAGGTTGCCTGACACTTTGAAGAAAAACAAAGAAAGGATTTCCAAACATGGCCATCACAAGCTAGGTCAAGGCGGCTACTTGAGGTTACAGTCACAAATCATAAGTACCCAAACATATTAAAAATATTATTTGCATCACCTTACAACTTTCAGGTAATTGCAGCCAAAAACATTAAAAAAACATACTCTTATGCAATGCAAGGAGACGACTTCGGAACTAAAACCATGGAGGAACACCTCCAACTTGGTTACAAGTACGGCTATAAAGTCGTGGTTGATCATAGGAAAAGCATGGGTCAGACCCCAAGATCCATTTTACGGGATAAGGTAAATAAAAATCAATCCACATTAACCTTTCATTACTTATAAAATACGTAAATGTTTGATATCATCCATAACTTTAATGTCTTACTGTTTTTTAATCAGGGGAGCATCATTATCAATGAAACCATTAGTACGGGACAATAGAGCGTTGATAGTGCAGCGTGGCAAGAAGATCATGGTGCTCCCTAGAAGCCCCATCCCAGTGGGGTGCATCTCTAAGATGTTCTTGTGAATGAGGCCCACGATGATAAAATGGTTGTATATTAATCATATACTTAATAATTTCGTACTTACAAATTTTGTACTTCTAATTTTTATTACTTACACATTACGATTTTTTTCTTATAATTTTTGTCATTTCAATGGTAGAGAATGTCCTAGTTGAGCCTCCTCGACCTGAATATCAGGTGAACAGGGCAGTCATTCCAATGGTGTCGCCTAGTGGACCTAGGTAAATAATTACATTGCAAAGTTTTTTTTAATATTAATGAACTACTTCAATGATATTTAAAAATTGGCCATTTAATATTTTTTGTTTTTGTAGGTGATGGCCCCTCACAGCAACCTCCACATCATGGGTACAAGACCAAACATGCTCGACATGAAAGGACTGAAGCAACATCAACTGTTGAAGAGCACCCAGTAAACAAAGACATGGAGATGGATGAATTACTTAAGAAATGGAAAACACAAAAGAAGACTAAAAGTAATTGATGATGTGTAATAATTTTATAAGACAGTTAGATGTACATTATATAGATGAACATGTAATGATGCATATAATGCATTGACAGTATGGGTACATTTTCATCTGATAATATATACAAGGCTATTTCTATGGCTTGTATATATATGTTAATGTAATTTTATTATACACTTAATGATAATTTCAGCTTCTCTTAGTCTTGGTATATATTGATTCAATATTCCTTGGTTATATTGGTTCTATTGTCCTTGACATACAATTTATGCATCAATTTGTGGCTCCATGGATACCATCCTAGCGATTTGAAGGCATTGGTAAACGTGAAATTTAAGAGATTGAATTGTTCAAGTTTGGATTTAAATTTTACTTGCTTGTTTGTATGAGACCTCCTTGTTTGTGGGTTTCAAGAGTTCCAAACTTTTGTCATCTTATTCATTTGAATATGTACATAGTATCGATAAGGACACTGAAATAATGTTATATTTTCCATGATCAATGAGTATCAAATATTCTAATGGTGGGAATGCAAATGGCCTAAGAGTGCAACTTGTCGCCTAATGGGTCAAATAATCTCCCTATTAAAAATGGCACCTTACTAATAATAACAACAATGGTTAAATTAATTGTGCATTTATTATGTTAACCCAAGGATCTAAGATCTTGGGATATGATGTGCATTGTTTGTGTGGGATTTAGATTTATATTTGCTTCTTTAGATTTAGTTCGTCGCGCTTGTGATGAATAGTATAGATAGTTGCACCATTGACAAGTATCACATTCTGCCTCAAATTTATGGATGTCCTTCATGCCTTTCCAAAAGAAAGAATGCTTAATCCTATCATATATTTTCTGAAAGCCAGAATTAACCACCATAGGAGAGGAGTATAATTCAAATAACACTTTGGATTTACATGATCCAAAAAGGATCCAGAGAAGACTAAGGACAACATAGAATTCACAGAAGAAACTTAGGAAGATCGAAATGGCCTCAGTAGATAGAGAAAGGGAAAAAATTCAAAGTCCTCAAAAATCAGTGAAATTTTCATCATCCCGAAGAGTGCGCCACAAGCTTTCCAACGACATAAACTTCCTGTCAAACGGAGTTATGGATCAAAAGATATTTGCAGTCAAATTTTTGGTCAACCTAATCCCGTCACCAAGGATGAGTCAACATTTGTACTGCTGACGTCAGCATTAGTACGGATGACGTCAATTTCTGTACAATGTATGTGGCACACACAGAGGGAGACACATGTCATGATGACATCATCATGGTGATGTGGCGACACCAAAGGTTTCCACGTGTAACTCGTTTTTTCCATTTTCGGGTCAACATGTGGACCAATGAGGAAGTGCCACATGGCAATCCATACAGCCACGTGACAAACCGTACGGAACGTGGCAGGTTGACATGGCAGGTAATGTGGCAAGGTGACTATGCAAGTGGATGGTGTAGGACAATGGTTGGTTTCCACGTGTCCCGGTCATGGGTTGCCACGTGGCAGTGGGAAAATGCCCAATGAGGGTCAGAAACCAGATTTTTAAAAATAAAAAAAAGCCCCACCAAATCTAGCGGAGTCCCACCAAATCTGGTGGCTAAACTTATGATTCTAACAAATCTAAACAAACAACTCCAAACTTGGTGTTGGTTCCAAACTCATATGTATTGTAATAACTATAATCCCAAAAGGGGAGGCCCGCGGACTCGACCACGAGACCTCCCCTTATCCAAAAGCCTTACAATAGTCTCCGCCAACTGTTAGGCCAACGAGCTCTGTTGGTTAATTTTCTCATCATTCAATTTAAATGTTGAAGTTTACCCATAGATGAAGGAGGGCGCTCGACGGTACGGCGGGCATGATTTTTGAGAAAAAGTGAAAGGAATTAATTGCAGGTTGTAGGCACAAAAACCGAGATGAGATTTATCAAGGGCCTAGCAATGCCAGAATCATATTGAGGCGTGGAGACAGTCATTTTTGGGTAATTCAACACCACAAATTCAATGGTGTTGTTTTTTTACTGATCTGAGCAAATATTCTATAGCTTAATTCCATAATGAGGTATACTTATGTATTTTTCCAAATTCTTTTGCTGAGTTAATAAAGAGGCCTACCCATTTGAGAGCAGGACCCGGAGACGTATTCCACCAGGGACGAACTCTGTTATCAAGTTTTTGTGTTCAAATTTGATGCTTATGTCGCTTCATTATTGAGCTCTCCCTTCTTTATGGTGCACTTTAATTTATTCTCATTTAATACAATTCTTTATAAGTCACTTCGATGAAAAGATCACGGATCATGTTCTTATCAAAGCAGTCATATTTGTCTTGAATTATTAAGTGTGAGTGATTTTTAGGGACAATCATAGGAAGGGTGAAGGAACTCTTAATATTTCCAATCCCAAAGTTGACCATGCATCCCGAAGGAAGAAAATGGAAGAAGAGGACAAACATGATGAACAAGAGAAAAACTTCCATATGGTCTTTTATCGCATGTCAGAAATTGTCGAGCGCATGTATGGAGACTATGAGAAGAGGATGAAGAAGAAAGGGAAGAAAAAGGAAGCACAAGATGATGATAATGCTTCAGTAAATCAAGGGGTTGGACGAGACCCTCATGAGCCTCCATCTTCACCATCAAGTTCTAGCTCTTCTTCCTCTGAGCATTCTCATCATTCTCATCATTCTAGCCATAAAGCTTCTTTTAAGAAACCATTATTAAAGCTTGATGTAAAATTTTCTTTATCTATGTTTAATGGAGATTTTAATCCTAAAAAGATAGATAATTGGATCCGACAGATTGAAGTATATTTTCATGTTCAACAGATTGATGAAGAGGAAGTTAAAGTGAAATTGGCTTCTCTTCAATCGGAAGGCACCGCTCTCGTATGGTGGGAGAGAAAACTTCAGGATAGAAGTAAGTGTGGTAATATTCTCTCCTCGTGATCGGAATTTAAATCATCGATAAGGAAGGTATTTTATCCATTGGGTTATTTACATAAAGCAATTATGGAATGGTAAACTTTAAGACAAAGTAAAGGTCAAACTGTACAAAGTTTCACAGAAGAATTTAGGAATAAATCTCTTGCATTAAACATTCCTTTGGATTCTTATGAAACTTTAATGAAGTATATTGGCACACTTCATAGTTTTATTCGTCATATGTTGCTATTGTTTAACCCCACCAGTCTTGAAAATTTTTATGTGCAAGCCACTCACCTTGAAAATAGGGGAAAGCATGTTCAAGAACATCCCACAAAGAGACCTTCCAATATCCCAGATAAGAAGTTTAAGACGTTTAAAAGGAAGGACAAGAATATCGCCACTGTAAAGAGAGAAGAAGGAAAACCATCTTGCACTCATTGCAAGAAAAGTGGTCACGATGATGAACAGAGTTGGAAACTACATCCAGAGAAGAGACCGAAGCAGTTCAGTGGAAAGGGGAAGAAAAAGACCATTTCTACAGTACAACAAGATCTTGGTTCTGATTCAGGAGACGAAGGAAATATCACAGTGGTTGGAGTACGAGGTAAAGATTCCCTTCATTCTAGTTCAAATTCCAATAATGAATCTCATGATGATGAAAGAAAGAGGAATGAATTATTTCATATAAGAGTTGTATCTAAACACACTAAGATAGATACCTTGTTTGATTTGGGTTCCCAAGTAAACTTGATATCTGAAGCACTTGTCAAAAAGTTGTGTCTTGAAACTAAAACACATCCAAATCCCTATCCTCTTGGTTGGGTATGTGATAAAGAAAAACTCAATGTCACCAAGCAATGTAGGGTCATATTTTCCATTGCTTCAAAGTTGATTGATGAAGTGGATTTGGATGTTGTATCACTTGATATATGTGGCATAGTGTTGGGGAGTCCTTATATTTATGATAGAAAAGAAGTCTTCTTTTGTCATGAGAAAAAATATCACCTTAATAAGGGGGGAGTGGAATATATTTTTAGATCCCACAACATGAGGGTAAACACAACACTTGTTAGTGAAGGAAAAATGAAGAGACTCATAAACACTAATAAGAGATATGTACTCATGGTCGTAAGGGAGAAATATGTTGGCACATCCGACACTTTCCAAGGATGTGATCCTTCTCATAAGAAAGAATTAATTGATTTTGTTTCTAAGTATGATGATATTTTCTAGGAACCAGATGGATTACCTCCTAAGAAGGAAATCCAACATGAAATACATATTCAATAGGTTCTCCTCTTCCTAATGTGGGCGTGTACAGGATGTCATTTGTAGAGATGACAGAGATCAAGAAGCAGGTATAAGGATTATTGGATCAAGGGGTCATCAGGCCCAACTCATCTCCTTGTGGTTCTCTGATCATGATGGTGCCAAAGAAAGATAGCACATGGATATTTTTTGTTGATTATCGGACCTTAAATAAAATCATGGTGAAAAATCAATACCCTCTTCCTCGTATAGATGATTTACTTGATCAGTTAAAGAATGTTGTTTATTTCACTAAGTTGTATTTGTGCAGTGGATACCATCAGATCAGGGTCGTGGAACATGATGCATGGAAGACTTCCTTTAAAACCAAACGGGGATTGTTTGAGTAGTTATTTATGTCATTTTTTCTTTGTAATTCTCCAACAACCTTCATGCATGTGATGAATGATGTATTCTGGCCATTTCTGGATGATTTTGTGATTTTATATTTAGACGACATTCTTATATTTAGTGGGACTTGGGATGAACATATAAGGCATGTAAAGCAAGTATTGGATACTTTGCAAAGGGAAAATTTGTATGTAAAAGTATCCAAATGTGAATTTGGTAAGACTTCACTTGTGTACTTTGGTCATATTATAGGAGGAGAACAATTGAAAATTGATCCTTCCAAGACTGATGTAATTGTAAATTGGCCTGAGCCCAAAAGTGTAACCGAAATATGGAGCATATTAGGTGCAGTCTAGTATTGGAGGAGATTGATTTCAAACTTATCCTTTATAGCAGCTCCTTAACATGCCTTAACTAGTGTGAAGAACAATTTTTAGTGGGGAGGAAAGAAAAAAAAATCTTTTGACACTTTGAAGGAAAAGATCAGTATCACACCAATATTATTACTAAAGAATCTTCAACAGTCCTTTGAGATTGAGACAGATGCCAATAGATACGCCATGGGTGTAGTATTGATGTAATATTGTAAGCCTATATGTTACCACTCTGAAACTTTTAACAAATATGTTATTAACTATCCTACATATGATAAAGAGTTGTATGCATTAGTTCAAAGTGTAAAGAAATGGAAGCACTACTTGTTAGGGAAGGAAACAATCATACATATAGATCATCAACCCTTACAGTATCTCCAAGCACAAACCAAACTGCAACAATATCGACATTACAGATGGATAGGTTTCCTACAACAATTTCATTTGGTAATCAAGTACAAAAAGGGTACGAGTAACAAGGTAGTCGATATGCTTTCTAGACCTCCTATTGTTGCTTCTATTATTTTGAAGATTTTTTCTTTATCTCATGATAGCTATGTGGAACAACATGCCATTTATGAATATTTTAAAGAAGTATGTGAGAAGCTAACCCATGGTGCACAGGTAGAGAACTATTGTCTACAGGGAAAACTAGTCTACCATATTGAAAAGCTATGTATTCCTACAAGTGAATGAGTCCATGTAATACGATAAGCTCACACTTCTCTTGTGTCTGGGCATTTTGGGGTAGGAAAAACTATGGCTCATCTGAAGAGGTGTTGTTAATGGCCTCAGATAAAAGAGATTATAACTAAATATGTAAAGAGGTGTCTAATGTGTTCTATTTGTAAGCCCACTAATAGAAAACTGGGGCTATACTCACCATTGCCTGTTCCATCCCATCCATGGGAAAGTATCTCCATGGATTTAGTAGGGGATTTACCAATGTCGAAAAGGGGTCATGACTATTTGTATGTTGTAGTGGATAGGTTCAACAAGATGTCTATCTTAATGCCATGTAAAAAGCATATCACTAGTGAGAAGACTGCTAATTTTTTATTTCAGTATGTTTGGATTCACTTTGGGTTACCCACATCCATTATCTCGAATCAAGATACTCGATTCCTTGGGAATTTTTGGACAAGTTTGTGGAGAATGATGGACACCAAGATAAAGAGGAGAATTGCTTCCCATCCATAGACTGATGGAAAAATAGAGTTTGTTAACCGAACAGTGGTACTTTTTCTTCGAGGCTACTACAGCAGGCATCCCAAGTTATGGGATGAACAAATACCCTATGTACAACATGCTTACAACTGAGCCTTACATTCCTCCACTCAGTGTTCTCCTTTTGAGACATGTTTTGGGTATTTACCTAAGGTTCCTTTGGACTTGATGTATGTGAGAGATGTCAATTCAAATGGATAAATAAATGAATAAGGAGCCCGCAAGTTCATCCAGAGGATCCAGCAGGTACATCAAGCAGTCAAGGAATAGTTGGAGAAAAGTAAAGCAAAGTATAAATCTCAACATGAAAAACACAGAGTTGATCATCAGTACCAAGTTGGACACTAGGTATGGCTTCACATCAGTATGGAAATATTGAAGGGTGAAGGAAAGAAAATCAAGCCCATCCGTTACAGACCCTTCATTATTTTGGAGAAAATTGGTACCAATACTTTTCACCTTGATCTTCCAAATTATATGCAAATCTACTCAGTTGTAAATGTATAGAACTTGAAACGTTTTGAGCCTCCCATGATCAGGGATTAGGATGAGGAAGTTTCAATACCTTCAGTTGATGAGTTTTCTCCTGAGTACTTGGATCATTTAAAGGAATATATCATCATGGACAGAAGGATGAGGACTTCATGCATGGGTGATGTTGATTATCTTTGAGTAGGCTTAAAGGGAACACATCCAAGCAAGGCAAACTGGATTGAGAAGGACAAAGTGAGGAAACTCTTCCCTCACTAATCTTATGATTGATGAAATATTTTGGTGGTCCAAAAATATCTCAGTGGAAAGGCATGATCCAAAAAGGATCCAGAGAAGACAAAGGACAAATTAGAATTTGCAAAAGCAACTCAGGAAGCTCAGAATGGCCTCAACAGATAGAGAAAGGGAGAAAATTCAGAGTCCTCGAAATTTAGTGAAATTGGCATCATCGTGAAGAGCACGATGCAATATTTCCAACGGTGTAAACAGATTGTCAAATGGAGTTACATATCAAAATATATCCGCAGTCAAAATTCTGGTCAACCTAGTCCAGTCAGCAAGGATGAGTCAGCATATGTACTGTTGACGTTAGCATCAGTATGGATGATGTCATCATCTGTATAGTGTACATGGAACACGTAGAGGGAACCATGTGTCATGATGATGTCAGGATGACATCATCACGATAACGTGGAAGCACCACAGATTGCCACGTGTCACTCGATTTCGCCATTTTTGGATCAACTTGTGGACCAATGAGGAAGTGCCACATGGAAGTCTGTATAGCCATGTGGAAAACTGTATGGGACGTGGTAGATGACATGACAGAATAAAGTGTTAGGATGACATTGAAGGTGAGTCTACAAGTGGATGGCGTGGGCCAATGGTTGGCTTCCACGTGGCAATGGGAAAATGCCTAATGAGGGCCCGAAACTGGATTTTCAAAAATAAAAAAAGGCCTGCCAAATCTGGCGAAGTCCCACCAGATCTGGTAGCCAAACTTTTGATTTAAAAAAATCTAAGAAAACAAATCCAAACTTGGCAGCAATTCCAAACACATATATATTTTTATAACTATAAGCCCAAAAGGGGAGGCCCGCGAGCTCGACCCCAGGACCTCCCCCTATCCAATCACCTTACAATAGCCTTCGCCAACCGTTAGGCCAATGGGATCCATTGGTCAATCCACCCAACATTTAATTTAAATGCTAAAGTTTACCCACAGATGGAGGAGGGTGCTCGACGATACGGTCGAGCACGATTTTTGAGAAAAAGTGCAGGGAATTAATTGCAGGTTGTAGGCACAAAAATCGAGATGAGATTTCTCAAGGGCCTGGGAGTGACAGAGTTGGATTGAGGCGTGGAGACAGTCATTTTTGGGTAATTCGATGCCACGAATTCAAAGGTAATGTCTGTTTTCTTATCTAAGCAAATGTTTTCCATCTTAATTCCACAATGAGGTATACTTATGTATTTTTTCAAATTCTTTTGTTGAGTTAATAAAGAGGCCTACCCATTTGAGAGCAAGACCCAGAGATGTATTCCACCAAGGACGAAATCCATTATCAAGTTTTTTTATTCAGATTTGATGCTTATGTCTCTTCATTATTGAGCTTTTCCTTCTTTATGGTGCACTTTAATTTATGCTCATTTAATACAATTCTTTATAAGTCACTTCGATGAAAAGATCTCAGATCATTAAATGAGGAATTCCAAAATAGATAAATATTCCCTTTATAGTATATATCATCATTATTTACACCACAGTCACATAGAAATCCATAACACGGTGACAAATTATTTACTTTGGAAACCCAAATGGGGAAAACAACATTTAACTGACTTTTATTAATCCTTTATTTCTTGATAATTGTGAAGGTTACAAATACTTCTATCTCTTTGGCTCATTCTTAGTATCCACATGGGAATTTAGACAAAATTTCGTCTTAGACTGAGCCAAAGAACCCATACAAAATAGTTGGGAATGAATTTATTGAAGGATGACAATACTAGGGGTTCAACTAGAAGGCTAGTTGTCCCCCAACTCTAGAACTTACCCCAATCCTAGGATTGGCTTTCTCCTTTGTCTTTTCCAATTAATATTTTTAGTATGGTTCTCGTGTTTTATTTTTATTTGATATATATATATTACATTTCCCTTTCTTTTTCTCCATGCTTAAATTGGGAATACAATATTAGATCATGGTTGTGGACACCAACTGTGATGGCATGGGGCCCTTCATGCCATCAACCCCATCTCCTACATTGTCAATACTCATGATCCCTTCTTCTACCACTAGAATCATTCATGTATTGAGCCTGACAAAATCTAAACCGATAACCATTATTTTATGTGGATCCAATTTAGATCATTTATCACTAGGGAAGGTGTTGGTGAAGGGAAGGCTAGTGATAGAAGTTGCTTAGTGTAGATTGTTTTGACATATAATTCACCTATTGACTTGTTTAGAGTTGAATATGGTTAATTAGAATAATAATACAAAGGGTAACTTGAGTAGTGTTTACCTAATGTGAGTTGGTCAATAGTGATGATGTAGGCCTCATGGGGGAATGCATCACCAAAAATTGATAGAGATGATGACATGAATATCATGTATGTAGTCATGGTTGAGAAGGATGTTTTAGTCTAAGGTTCTTGTCAATATGTTAAGGAAAATTCCTTCATATTCAGATGGTCACCCATCAAATGGTTATTTATAGCTCATGAATTCCCTAATAGTGGGGTAGTCTAACATAAGGGGTAGTCTAACACTATTGGATTTATTACACTATTATCTCTACATGTGGTCATGGATCGTGTATCATTATTACTAATTTTAATTATGGCTAGAGTCATATTATTTATACTTTTATTGTGTTAAAAGGTGTTATTAAGGTTGACCTAGTCAAACTTGATATGTGGGTCCAATAATTCTCTTGGGGTGCTAGTTCTTGTTTTGTGGGAACCAAATCTGAAGAATAGTAATATCTTTGTATTTTAATATATAAAGTGAGAATCCAAGCAAGACCTGGTGCCTTGTTCTTGGGATATGGAGTCCATGCAACAAATAGAACTTGAGAATGGATAAAGAAGATGTGACAAAACCACCAAACAACAAGTATTATCAGTCAAGGACAGATCTAATATATATGTAACAACCATATGAAATGCTCAACAAAGACACAAAAACACATCCATAAACTTCTTGTACCCACATAAGACATCAAAGATGATATTAGAGTAAGAGAGATAACCTTCTATTGAATTGTCAACCCCTTAAGCTATCTCCTTTAGAAGGGGCACAAGCTACCTCAATTATTATTATTTTTTTAAATAAATATATGTTTGCTGGGCCATATAAGGAGTACAAATTATCTTTGATATCTCATCAAAAGTTGAAATTCTTATAGTAAATTTCTTGTATTATGAAGAGCATGAATAATAATGTTGTTAAGTGATAAAGTCTGAAGAACATTCATGCTTAACCACCTTATCAAGAACCCTACTGGCCTCCTCAATGTTTTTTAATTCTTGCAAATACCATCCATTAATGTTGTAAATGTTACAACATTAGGTTTGTATATGTTGGACACCATCTTGTCCAAAACATTGTAAGCTTCCTCCCACCTACCTTCTTCACTACTTCAGTTTTTCTTCCTCCAATTTCATGTGAACCGAATGATTTACAACACCCATCTCTTTTAAGATTCTACCTAATATTATAATGTCTATATAAACCCAAATTTCAACAATAATCATTGATCCAAGGAGTTAAAAATTCATTTTGACATAAAGACATTGGTATTCTATAGCATTGGCACAATTTAATAGATAAACATAATCTCCTCTTCTTGAATATGCACCCTCTCTACAAAGATTAATTCATGCTAGTATCACATGATTTTCATAACTTGAAAGAGAGAGAGACCTCCATTTTTTATTTTATTTTTATAACTTGGGACTTGAAAAGAAGTCTAGTTTAGTAAATCAAGGTGAAGGCCTTCAGAATTTGTCGATGTTCTTGGTGATTATTTACATATAATATTTATTGTTCATGAGGAATCTAATGTCTCACTTGGATTGAATTTTAGATATTTATTATTGTTTACTGCATCACCTTAGCATGATATTTAGTAAGAATGTCAAATCTTCATAGTCATCTCGTTCAACACCCATATGGTGTCTTAGAAAGTGAAACTCTTCGTGGAAACAAAAAGACAAATAAGTGGAACAACAATTCTGCAAGACAAATAATTGGAAAAACAATTCCACAAGTGACAACAAGCTTTGCCTACCATTTGTTCAAACCATTGTAGCACATATTTTCAAAATCCAGCAATGAATATGTATAGAAATGAAAAATAATGAAGCACTAATGTTTGTTTGAAGGCCATTTGAATTTGTTCTAATGAAAAAATGCTTATTCTATTCCTCAAAGGCCCACATAATACAAGGCATGCATCCATATCAAGTAGAATTTTCTAACTAGATTATAACCATTGGCCGCACATAAAAATGACCATAACTTGAATGTGTCAATTGCACTTCAAATGATAGGCCATATCTTTGAGAAAAACAAATGAATATAATATTAGCATCATGGATTTCACTGCATACATAGTAGGCATTCAACATATAAGTTTTATCTTTCCATATCATGATTATAATTGTTGTATTTGGATCACCATTGTGTTTCTTCCCTTATGGACCCATATATTTACAACAAAGACAGCTAGGTCTTCTTACAGGGAATTCCTTAGCAAGATGTTATGATCTTCTGCAACTGTAACAAAGGGTTAATCCTCTTTTTTTCATAAATGATCCCCAGACTCTCCTGTACTGAGAACTAGGATCATAGTAGCTAACTTGCAAAAAAACATTTCTAGGATCCTACATCCATTTGTTGTCCAAACATTCTTTCTATGCATAGGAATAACACATCTTTCATTATTTATATCTGATCTACTCATAACAAACCTTCTCTCTTCTAGTTGTGCCCTAGTTTTCAGACTAGGATAACATTTATCAAACATACCTAGATCCATACTCTTGAAACAAAAACTTTCCACTAATCTTACTTTCAGCAGAGCACAAAGCTTCCAGATCTAAAAAAATTCACTATTCTTACCTTTATCGGAGCACAAAGCTTCGATATCTTACCTCGTTTATTTAGATATGACTTCTCTTCTTAGCACAGAGCTTTATAGGTCAAGTACAATACTGCACACTAAGGCAACAAATCTATGCACAAAGCTTTCTTTCTTTCCTTCAGTTCCCAACAATCATAGTTTTAGGTCCCGACACCGAAACCATTTGTTGGCATAGGGGCAGACCCAGGGTTCAACACTACAACAACACACCAACAAAACCCTAACTACCGACCCTTTCATCAACACCTGCAAAGCAGATTAAGTCTCACCCGAGGTAGAGGCAGGGGTGGTTGAAGGACTCTAGTGTCTACAACCTTAGTTGAGACACAGATCTGTGATAGTAACACCTTAACAAAGAAATTAGAAGTTACAGTTCGTTAATATTCAACCTTATTTTATAGCGCAGCTAAAACCTAACAACATATCAACACAGTATTTATATAGACCCAATAGATTCAAGTACTATGCATACAAACATAGATCAGATCTAGCATTTATTCACGTTATTCAACACTAAGCTACCATATTAGATCCTTCTAAGAACACATTAGTGTACTAAGCATTCAATCACATAGACAAGAGAACAAGCATAAAGCGCATAGCAACCACAATGTATGATATACCTGGTTCACCCCCACCCTAGGGCTACGTCCACCAACTCTTCTTCTTTATTTCTTTCTATCAATCTTCTACATGCACAGAGCCATGATATCTTACTCCGTAGAGGACAGGATATCTGTGCACCTCACTAGATCCTCCTTCCCTGAATTGTAGCACAAAGTCTTCCACAGTCTCTTACAATCACTTGCACTTAGCTCTGCAAGTCTCACATAGTATGCACAAAGTAATTACAATTACCAGTTGCACTTAGAAATTAACACTTAGCACTTAGCATCACATACTTGTCCCTCCTTCGATCACATAGATCGAACTCCTTCCTACATCACCTAGCTCTCTATTTATACATTAAAAAATGGACCTAAACATGGGTAAACCCATGGGCCGACATCCCCATTCCCGTTACATAAGCCCAAAACCCAAAAATCCCTAAAAAGGGGACGAGATCCCGCAATATCTTCTTTGACTTGTGCTTCGTCTTCAACAGTCTGTCGAAGTCCCAAAAGTAGGTCAAACATGACCAAGTATCCTCAAAACTTGGTCAAGGGCCAACAATTCTTTAGGATAAGTGTAAGGAGTGTGTGACAGAGTGTTGAAACTCTATGAGCCAATGCAAGGAGTGTGAGTCTGAAATCTTTTGATTCAGAGAGGAATGTGCCAAGAGGGCACACCAAAATAGTTCATATACTCAGAGGAGAGCCTCAAGGTTACTAAATACCTTAGAGGAGAAACTATGCAGAGAAGGCACAGAAAGAAGGATTGTTGAAGATTTTGTGGAGCTCTACTAGGAGGGCATTGAGTGAGTGCAAGGAGCACATAGAACCAACACGTTCTAGAGTGTTGGAGACATTGAGGAAAACCCAGATTTACTGAACACTCTGAGGGAAGGAATCTCTGCAAGCATGCATTGAGAGGATGTAGGAGTTGCATTGGTAAACCTGAAGGATTTCGGGAAGTAGGAGGAAGACCTGTGTAGGGAGTGAACCAAGACAAATCCTAGAGAAGTGTAGCAAGGAGATATTAGAAGGTTCAATCGAGCGCAAGGACTGCACCAGAGGTAAATAAATTTCTCCTTACAAGCTCAATAGGGAAAGCGTTTCCAAGACCCAGCAATCGGGTTCGTAGGAGGAACATCAAAGGCCGCAACCTTTGATACTTAAGTGATTTTCCCATTTTCGAGATGAAGCAAGAGATTAAGTGGAGGAGCCACAACAACCAACAGATCAGTTGCAAGAGGAGAAAGTTGGATTGTCATATAAGATTTTAGACATTGACAAGAGAATGGGGCAACAAAGTGACAAAGTTCTGAAGACAAGCAGGGTCGTCCATCATCAAGAGAAGATAGGTGGCGAAAGATTATAAGTTTTGGGAGATAGAGTTCTAGAAGATGTGCATAGATAAAAGAGAAATCTTCACGAAGTTGTGAAGAGCGGACTGAATCTAGATCGTCAGATCCAAAAGGACACTTGGAGGAGATCCAAGGACTTCTGAGGAAGAGTCCTTCGTATGGAAACGAATTTGATAAATTCAAGAGTCTCGGAGACCAAAGCATTAAGGGTCATGAGCTAAGAAAGTGACAAAGACGGTTGATTCTAGCACTAGTTGTGTTCGTTGATTTGGATTTGGGGGAAACAAGGGTTGGATATTGTGAAAAGGTCGAAGTCCTAAGTCTAAAGTGCCTTTCGGGTTTTAGCCCTAGGACACACCCTAAGGTCACATGGGAGAAGGGGCCTAGAACAGAGAGTTAGTGTCGTTGTTAAATTTATTCAAAGGGGCCAAGAAAGAGTCATGGGTTTAATAGAACCTCCACTTTGGAGAAAGAGGGACCTATGAAAAAGTGAATTGGGTTGCAGCAGGGAACTGAAGAGTTAATTTGACTCAGGAGTAGTGAACAATCCTAGACTGGGAGGTCGAACAGCTCCAGAGGAGAGAAGGGGGGGGTCTGTGCCAGGTGGTATCAGAGCTTGAATTTTTTTACAAGTAGAGGAGAGTAGAGAGCCACAAAACTAATTTCTTTAGGCAAAGGAAACAGTTTGACTACATCAATTAGAGTCGAAACTTGAATTCACCTGTAGACAGCAGATGAAGGGAGACATAGTGTGATGCTCTATAGAGACTATTGCAAGGCGTGCAATAGATGGTAGACATTCAGGTGGGTTGGAGGTGAAGAAAGGATGGTTACTAAAATCCATAAGCGTGGTCAGAGAGAATACTATCCACAGAAGAGCAAAGAATAAATTGACAAAGAGATCAGTGAAATCCGAGTAGAAATGGAGAAGCTAGCATTGAAAATGCAGCATGAGGCAAAGGTACATTGGAGGTATGAATGGCCTCTGAAAAGGAAATCCAGTTGAAATGTTCAAAATTTATTGTCCAGAAGGCAGCAACAGGTGTTAAAAAGGTGGCTGAGGAATGTTGAGAACCTTAGTGATGAGGGAAAGAGATCTTGCAGAGATCTCGTAGATTTCCAAGTGGAAAATAAGAAGGGATCGGATGATTTCATAAACTACTAGGAGGGCGAAGGAGACATCCCAATTTTCCAAGTGGGCAAGGGAGAAGAAATTATCTCAACTGAGAGTTCATGTCAACAAGGGGTGTTGACAGATGGAAAGAAGGCGGAATAAAGGCATCATCCATATGAAGATTCATGTGGAATTGCAAACCAAGTGAATGAAGATGATGAGAAGTTAAATACTTCCACCGTCGAGGATCAAAGGAGCATTATGATCATTGGAGGAATCAAAATATTTCTGCCAAGAATCCAAGGAGAGGCTAGCATATGTGTTGCAGGTGCAGTAGAAGAAGAGGAGCATTGTTGGTGCAATTATTTGCATAATATATTACCAAACATAAATTATCAACCGAGATTCGTAATCAGTAGAGTTGATGCACTATATGTGTCGATAACATATAGGTTTCTATGTATGATGAGTATAGCAAGAATTAATAACACTTCAAAACACACACTCTGTTTTGCAATCCTTAATCTATGTTTTACACACTGTGCAAAAATTAAAGAACAAATTTCAAAGAAAAGACTCTAGCTAACATGCACTCAAAATATTTTGCTCAGATAATTCCTTGTCCATTTACAAGCTCATGAAGTGGAAAGATGGACTTTGACTCAGTTATCTATAGCTACTACTCTTAACAACAACTAGCAATCAAATCTGGGCACACTTCAACAATACAACTCCAAACTTAGAAGAGAAAACTGATAACAAAACTTCTCAAGCAAACAATGAATCAAAAGGTTCTTTTCTAGGTGACAAATATTTTCATTAAAGGCTCATGAAATGAAGAGATGAACTTAGATCTTGCCTCCTGTAGCAACTAATTTCAATAGTAAACTGTAATCAATTTTCTACACACAATATTCAAAAGGAAATCACTCATAACTTAATCAATTTTGGAAGAAACTATTTGTCCCTATACAGGAAATACTAGGTGTATTAAGATTCTCCATTTAATAGTCCATGTAGGGTGAATGATGGGATCTTAATTGTTCATGTTCTTGCAAAATGGAAACAAATGGTTAAGCACACAACTTAGCAAATGATTGTTCACACACACTAGAATAATAAATGCTCACTCAGAAATTATGAACATCTACATAATTATCACAACCTATATTGCACATAATCAAACGTATGACTGAAATGCAACAACAATGAATTATACTAACTGGTTTTACAATTAAACTATGAAACGGTTTCACTCACACACAAATAGAATTACATTCACAGAATAATTACAAAGGAGCTTACCTTGGTTGGAACGGTGGACCCTTTCCGTGCCAACAAGGAAGCTCAAAGAAACTTACATAATAAAAAACTTTACAAAACACATGGAATTGATGAATTTAACTTCATATTGATTCTTCAGCAAGTATGTTTAAAGAGATAATATGTTCAGAAATCCAATCTGCAACATGAAAATTCCTCTTCCTTTTTGGCTTAGCCATCACTCAATTTATATGATTTTTACATTACAAATTTGGATCTAGACAATCCAATCCAAATCAAAACCATTTTCCATCAATGTAGGTCGAGTACAACCATTATCTAATCAAGGAAATGCAGTTCCCACGAATCTAGGCATGATCTCAGAATTTCTAGAAAACTGGCAAAGATTTAGGATGGGTCATTCCCCCTGAGCTAGAGGTCCACACGTGTGCGATCTAGATATTATAACTCACGATTATACATGAAAACACATTTCTAAAGAAAACCCATGTCCCCAAAATTTTATATTCATCGTTATTGGCCCAGAAATCGAGGTGCAAATCCAGTACCAGAATGATGGTACCGAAATCTTTTAGGTAGGTTCTTAGTACCAGAATACACACAGTCACACCATGAGTACCGTGTTGGGGTCCTATAATTATAGGTAACTAGATTCTTCGACTGTTGATTTGGCATTGCCCCCGTGATGAAGACTTCTTGCTTGGTTGACCCCTTTTTTCCCCTCCATCCATTTCGCCCGATCCTCCAGAGCCTGTTGCATCCTTCATCCTCCGTTGCGCCCTCACTCCCTTGTCTTTTCGACCCATTGAGTATGCCTTGCCCACTACTCATCCGAATAAACAAACTTAGGTTAAAAGAAAATTCAATTGGTTAAGTACAGTTAGACTAGATTAGTCTTATGAATAATTAACTAATGATTAATTATTAAATTAGTTTGTTAATAGTTAGGTTAGTTTATTAATATAAACATTCAATAAAAATCAAACATTAATAAACAAATAAAAACTAAACTAAACCACACATAGTAAATAAAACAAAAGCTAAATACAAAAATTAAAAAACAAAATATAATAAACATATTAAAACGTATAACAATAAAACAATAATAAAAAACATTAATTGAAAAAAAAAATTAAAACAAGTAATAAATAAAACAAAAAAGTTAAAACGTAATAAAACATTAAAACGAAATAAAAATAAAAATAAAACAAAAAGGAAAAGGAAAAACACGTAAAAAGAAACAAATAATAAAAAAAAATTAAATAAAAACAAAACAAAAAACAAAATGTCAAATCATTTTCCCCCCACCCGTAACTTATCCT
>ML779279.1:2104768-2144224 GCA_009831015.1 Picea engelmannii | reverse complement strand
ATTGGGAGGGAAACTTGTCACCTCCAAGTGATTTCAGACCCCCCCCCCCTCCCAATACCACTTACCACCTCAGGGGGGGTCCGGAATACCACTTACCTCTCCAAAACCGCCCTCCCCCAATTTCACAAAACCGTTGTTTTTCTAGTTTTGACCAGTCTTCTTCTGAAGCAGATTCTGGGCAAACGAAGATTAAATTTAAAAAAACGAAAGAGGTTTTTGTTCATAACGGGCTGAAGAAAAAAAACTCTCCCATTTTTTTCAAAAGTGCCACCAGTTAGGAGAATAGAGGCGGTCTTTCAGCCTCATTTTTTGGATTTCTGGTTTTTTCTGTTACAACCCCGATTTTGCGGGAACTGTTTCAGTGAGGTGGAATCAAAATTTGAGAAAATGGAGGTTTTTTCTCCAGACAAGGTAATATACCATATTCTCCTTCAGGTTTTTCACAGGTGTCACTGATTGGGAGAAATCAATGACTGAGCATACCCCTATTTTCAGGAAATTCGGCCAAATTTGCAGTTCCATATTTTTGGGGATTTTATGCTATTCTTGGCCGAGGTGGTTAAATCCGACTTACACAACTTGTTGGGGGATATATCCTATTTATTGAGATGATTTTAATGTAAAAGGGGTTGATTCTTGCACCCAGAAGGCTATTCTCTATAATATTTTGTCAGATCAACCAGAAATAAATGGACTTTTGCACAGGATTCCTACGTGTTAACGTTGGTGAAGTTTCCTCTCTTCGTTGAATGTGATCCTTTTCAGTTATCATTATGTTATTCCCTTTCTTATTTTTAAAGGGATATTTAGCACATAATTTATCCACTATACTCTGTGTCGAGCTTTTAAAAATCTAAATGTTTTCCCTCTGATACTACAATGAATAAATTCTTGAATGATTTTTTGTTGTAGTTGATTATCTCGTCTGTTCCTTTTCTACATCATTTTATTTCTAAAGGATCCAATGTTTGCATTACCTTGCCCTATGGAAATACCTTATAGACCTGTGTTTAATTTCAAACTTGTCACAGACCCCATAGCCCAATGGTCTTCTTTTGTTGTCTCAACCAGAAAACTCCAAGAACATATCCTATTCTTCATAGCTAGCCTAAGATCAAATCTCTAACAAAGATAAATTTGACAGAGAGATCCCTCTCTGAGTCTTGGAGGGCTAGATCCTTGACTCAGAGCGGTTTTGATGTTGCCTCTGTGACTGCCTCCACAGCCTTGGGCAAATTACAAAGTGCTAACATATCGGATTAGCACAGAACAGGTGTTGGTACCAGATTGGACACCTAGGAAGTACTGGATTAATTCTTATTAAGATTCAAATGATTAGGATCATGCAAAATCAAACATTTAATCATTTTAACTCAAGAAAACTAAACAAACCATGCTTTAATAATAAGTTACCTCTTATGCACATGAACGAGGTTATCAAGTGCATTTATGGAGGAAACAGTCAATTAGATACACATATCATAAGTAAAATTGACTCAGACAGAGGATAATATAGGGTAATAGAGGTGTCAATACTGAGACTCAACATTCCACCATGCTTAAGTTATTACATGTCCTCATGCAACAACGATCTTCAAAAATTCACAATTGATGATACTCTTCACTCGATCAAGCATTCCCTGAAGTGTCATCCTTCTTCAGCTCCTAAGTTCCCGTTAAATAATATAAACTTCCTAGTTTATGCTTCACATTCTTACCCATGGCAAAGTAGTTATGATGGAAAAGTGGATTCATGAGTAATAGATTAGATTTGTTAGTGTTTTGATGTTAGGTCTTATCCAATCTGTTTTCGATCATAGTTAAGAGAAAGGGTTGGATGTGAATCTAATATGATTATAGTATAGTGGCCAAAAGTTTTCATAATGACTTTGACTAATAAGCCCCCTGGCTAGATTACCTTTAAAATAAAAGTGATATAAGCATAGTTTAGATCTCAGTTGAAGAGAGGAACACATAAAAGAATACATCCCAAGATGATTAACTTGTTTCTTATCCAAGTTTTTAGAGATGAAGCTCTTCTTTCTTAGGTAAGGTGAATTACACATATTGAGGGTCCCACTTCTCATGCAAACATATTTATTTTTAAAGATAGAACTCTAAAGTGGATACTTGAAGGTTCTCAAGAACATCATATGAGAGATATAAAGGTCATCTCCTAGCCTTGATTTTATAGTGATTGCTTTAGAATGAGACCCAAGGGTTTTTGTTCAGTTTTAAGTGTGCCACTTTATGTTTTTCAACTCCCTTTACCCGGCATAGCCCCGCTGCCAGCAGGCCTGTTCAGTACCCCGATGGGTTTACCTTAGTACCATACAAGCATGGCCCCACTGCCAGCAGGCCTGTTAAGTACCCTAGCGGGTTTACTTGTACTTCCTGATACTTCCTTTTTTATTATATTACTCAAAATATTTAGAATAGTGTATATTTCTCATTGACAATTTTAGATTATAAGGAAGGCAGGTGGTATGAGAGTGTTTTAGATTTATTAGGCACATAATTAATTGTTTGCAATTATCCCAAGGGTGACATCATCCACATTCAACTTAATTCTCAGCTATTCAATGTATAATAGAACATCTCGGATAATGACTAAGAGGTCCCTCTAGTTAATCCTATTAGGGCTCATAAAATTTCATTGCGATTTTGCAAGGGCGGTCCACCACATGAGGTTTTCATCGATACCTCTCAAGAGAAACTTGTAAAGATAAACTTGGATAAGAACTTGGTGAATCAACTAGGTTAGTATTTGACATAATGGTGTTACCACTTTTCAATGGATATTTCAATTAGCAATCACTTCTTCAAAATGATGAAGTAATAAGACAAGTGCACCCATTATCATATAGATCTAACTATGAAAATATATTCTTAAAGGAGAGCAAGGACGATTCATTCAAGGTTGAGTGTATAAATGTAGGAGGAAGATGTGCATGAGAGTAAAAACAATTCAACACAAGACTTAAATGATCCTTAATAGAAAGAACATGAAGATAATAGCCCATACCTCTAATTACCTGAAGTGAAAACAATGTTAAGCACATGAAAAATATCATATCACTTTGGCATCAGTACCAGATAAGTAATTGGTATCAGAAAAAGTTTTTGTAGTACCATAATAGATAGTACCAGAATAGGACAGTACCAGAACAAAGCAGTACCAAAATAGAGAAAGGGGCATAAACAGAGTGACATGATGGATTATTTTTTCTCATTCATGATTACAACCACTTCACCAAGGAATTCAGTGATAATATACGAGGAGATGTATAAGAGGGCTTGCAAAATTTCGTGGTAGGGAGCGTGGAATAATTGAGAGTAACCATATGTTTATTGCATAATTAGTCTAATTCCTTTAATAAAATGAAAAATGTTGAATTTATATGTCCTAGTACTTAAATCGAGCAGCAAAACTTGAATATATGATTAGATCTACCAACACCTTATTACCAGTACCGGATCACCTGAGTATCGGATGGACGCAAGGTTGTGTTTCAGTACCAGAATAGTGCAAAGTTGTGGTTCAGTACCGGAATAGCACATACCTCCTCATTTGGTACCAGATGAGCACACACGCAACCATCATTACCGGATGAGCACAGGAATGTTTTTCAGTACTAGAAGAACACAGAATTTCTCCTTTGGTACTGGATGAATGCAGAGGCAAACATTGTTTGCAGTACCGGATGAATGCAATTCTGGAGTACCAGAATATAATGGTACCAGAATTTTGGAAATGACTATCAAATCCCAGCATTGAACATGTTGATTTGGCCTCGCTGACGGAAGTTGAAAAATAATATGAAGGTTTCAGCAACCACTCCCCCATGCCTAAGGTTTTGCATGGACTCATGCAAACAATGCGAGATGCTAAAAAAAGGGCTTCTCAGAGACTTGTGAACACCTGCTAAAAACAAACCAATAGAGCTAATTAAAATTGGATTTTTATTCATGCTTAAAAACAAAACATTTAGGGAAAATATCAAAAGTTGAATTATTAGCTATGAATAAAATAGTTTGGACTTAACATTCAGTTTCAATTGATATTAAAAGATCACTTAATCGATCATCCTTTTGAAATAGCGGTCTTAAAATAGATAGGTAAATATAAAGCATGAATGCATCATTTTTAACAAATTTAAGGAAAAAGAAGAATTTTGAAGAAATAGGTCATGAAGCACTCCCTTAAGTGTTATCTTTCGTTGACAAGGATAACTTCTCTGCTTTTGAAACCCTTCCAATATTATGTGTGCATTCAGAGGATGAAGAGATTCCCTTCTCATAAGATTCCAAACAAAATCATCGTAACTTTTAAAAAGAAATCTACTATAGGAACAAAAGATCTTAAATTGATTTCTTTATTAGCTTTTGACATTCCCATTTATGAAAAGTATGAAAGACAGGTTGCATTGTAGTTATGTGCAAAATTTATTTATTTATTTACCTATCCTACTCTATTTGAACAAAAGAAAATTTCCTTCAAGTATAGGAATACTTCCAGTGAATCCATGTGCGTACCAGGGTTAGAAATGTATCCATACTCAGGTTTAAAAGATAAATTTTAATGCATACCAGAGTATGAAGGACCAACCTCTTTGATGATGAGATCAAGCAATAATGAAAAATAAAAGAGTGGTGTGACCTAATAACTAATTGAAACCATATTTCAATAGGATCACTATATTCTTGTTTTTCTTCTTTGTTTAGGTCACACTGAATGTCTTCCTCTACCATGATATGCAGATTATCCTCTTCAGAATGATTGGTCTTTGGAGTACATACAAGATTTTCTAAGAGGCATGCTATGGACTCCTCAATCTCAGGTTCCACAAGTTTCTCTCCATTGAATTCTATCCATGATTCTTTATTCCCTTCAACAAATTGACAAGAGGAATCTAACGGGACTTCTAAATCTTCATGTGGAGAGACAACTAGATTCTTGACTACTGTGAAGATATGCTCTTCCTGAGAGGCATATATCCCAGCTTCTGCCAGAATGCGAGAAAGTTCTTGGAGGAACATTCTTCAAGCTCTTGATCATCCTTGAATTACTCTAGCTGGATGATGATCCCTATCTCACAACACAAATTAGTACTCGGGGGGTTCTTACAGCACCCCAAACATGATTTATCATCAAAGATGTGAATTTTAAAACTATTTTCAAAAACAAAACACACCAAGCTTAAACTCCTTGTGTTATTGGGACCCTATTGTCACCAGGTTATATGTTCACACAAGTTAGCTTATCATAAACAAAACTAAATTTGCATAAATAAAAACACACTTGCATCAAAAGAAGAGAGGACAACCTAACTTTGGATAAAACCCCACCAAAGTGGATGCATGGACTCTTCCCGCACGTCTTACCGTATTTTCTCCGCCCTTGGTTCATCCATAAAACCAATCCAAAATCATTAAAGCAATTTGATTCAAATTCTACCTATTACCATTTACAACTCCCCGACAACGGCGCCAAAATGTTGGTGCAATTATTTGCATAATATATTACCAAACATAAATTATCAACCAGGATTCGTAATCAGTAGAGTTGATGCACTATATGTGCCGATAACAGATATGTTTCTATGTATGATGAGTATAGCAAGAATTAATAACACTTCAAAATACACACTCTGTTTTGCAATCCTTAATCTATGTTTTACACACTGTGCAAAAATTAAAGAACAAAATTCAAAGAAAAGACTCTAGCTAACATGCACTCAAAATATTTTGCTCAGATAATGCCTTGTCCATTTACAAGCTCATGAAGTGGAAAGATGGACTTAGACTCGGTTATCTGTAGCTACTACTCTTAACAACAACTAGCAATCAAATCTGGGCACACTTCAACAATACAACTCCAAACTTAGAAGAGAAAACTGATAACAAAACTTCTCAAGCAAATAATGAATCAAAAGGTTCTTTTCTAGGTGACAAATCTGTTCATTAGAGGCTCATGAAATGAAGAGATGAACTTAGATCTTGCCTCCTGTAGAAACTAATTTCAACAGTAAACTGTAATCAATTTTCTGCACACAATATTCAAAAGGAAATCACTCATAACTTAATCAATTCTGGAAGAAACTATTTGTCCCTATACAGGAAATACTAGGTGTATTAAGATTATCCATTTAATAGTCCATGTAGGGTGAATGATGGGATCTTAATTAATCATGTACTTGCAAAATGGAAACAAATGGTTAAGCACACAACTTAGCAAATGATTGTTCACACACACTAGAATAATAAATGCTCACTCAGAAATTATGAACATCTACATAATTATCACAAACCTATATTCCACATCATCAAACGTATGACTTAAATGAAACAACAATGAATTATACTAACTGGTTTTACAATTAAACTATGAAACTGTTTCACTCACACACAAATAGAATTCCATTCACAGAATAATTACAAAGGAGCTTACCTTGGTTGGATCGATGGGCCCTTGTCGTGCCGACAAGGAAGCTCAAAGAAACTTATAGAACAATAAAATTTACAAAACACATGGAATTGATGAATTTAACTTCATATTGATTCTTTAGCAAATATGTTTACAGAGACAATATGTTCAGAAATTCAATCTGCAACATAACAATTCATCTTCCTTTTTGGCTTAGCCATCACTCAATTTATATGATTTTTACATTACAAATTTGGATCTAGACAATCCAATCCAAATCAAAACCATTTTCCATCAATGGAGGTCGAGTACAACCATTATCTAATCAAGGAAATGTATTTCCCACGAATCTGGGCATGATCTTAGAATTTCTAGAAAATTGGCAAAGATTTAGGATGGGTCGTTCCCACTGAGCTGGAGGTCCACACGTGTGCGATCTAGATATTATGGCTCACGTGTCTGCATAAAAACACATTTCTGGAGAAAACCCATGTCCCCAAATTTTTATATTCATCGTTATCGGCCCAAAAATCGAGGTGAAAAGCCAGTACCGAAATGTTGGTACCGAAATCTTGTAGGTAGTTGTTTAGTACCGGAATACACATAGTCACACCATGAGTATCGGATTAGCACAGAACAGGTGTTGGTACCGGATTGGACACCTAGGAAGTACCCAATCAATTATTCTTAAGAGTCAAATGATTAGGATCATGCAAAATCAAATATTTAATCATTTTAACTCAAGAAAACTAAACAAACCATGCTTTAATCATAAGTTACCTCTTATGCACATGAACGAGCTTATCAAGTGTATTTATGGAGGAAACAGTCAATTAGATACACATATCATAGGTAAAATTGACTCAGACATAGGATAATATAGGGTAATAGAGGTGTCAATACTGAGACTCAACAAGCACACAGTTGAGTTGCTCACTCCATGGGAGAAGGATTTGGAAATACTAGAGGATAGGTTGAACAATCCAGAACTAGAAGATGGCTGCCAGGAGACATTCATGCAGATCGAAGCAGGATGTCAGCATGAGGAGCAGATGGAAAAAGATGGAATGGAACCAATACAAACGGAACTGATAGAAGATAGTCTCTCAGAGGATATATTTGAGCAGTAGCTCAATGATGGGTCTGCGGAGTTGGAGTCTACAATAGAGTGGCTAGTCAGCGCTGCAAGAGATGAAGGTAGCATGGGGGACCAAGTTGGTATGCTCATTGACCAACATGAGGAGTTGCAGTTGAACAACCTGCATAAGGAAATACAACCAGCAGAGTAGCTAGAAGAATTCATAGAGGAGAGAAGGGAGATGATGATGAAGTCAGCAAAAGAAGCTGTCAGCAGGGAGAAGATGAACAGAGGAAAACCTACACGAGTAGCAGGGAAGCAAGAATAGAAAAGCAGAGGAGCAAGAGGACATCTCTAGGAGAAAGTTTGGGATCCAAGAGGATTTCAACAAAGCTAGGAATCTCATGAGCAGGAGCTCATGAATTTTTCATAGCAGTGGAGTATGATGCAGGAGCATCACTCCACCTTAGCACGCACCAGCTATCTATCTCATTGGTGCGAATTCAAGGAAGGGATATGCGCCAACCCTCTCATTTTTCCCTCAGAATTTAAATGTAATTAAGTCAATTGAATGTTGTCAAGATGGAAGAGCCAATTCGTGCCTTCGCACAGGATGTAGATGAGGTTTCCTTAAGTGGTTGATGGTAGGAAGGATATAGATACGATTCGGACTAGATTTCCACTCATTTTAATATTCATCATGAGATAGGCATTTTGAATGGTGATTAGACACCACTATTGTAGCTTGGAGGGAAAGCTCGTCGAGCCCCTCTTGTATAAATATTTTTATTGTATGACAAGAAAAAGTTTCCAGTTTTTGTGAGGAGTTTTTTGAGAGTCGAGACTCGGTTGTAGTCTGATCTCATACACTATAATTAACATTCATATTAATACAAAAGAAACAGTTTTTCCGCATATGATTTTGTGTATGTTTTCTTGTATTTAATGAATGTTATTTGTGTGTTATGGAGGCATGTTATAGATGTATGCTAGATTTTATCTGTGGGGATAGTGATAGAATTATCTATCTGTGAGTTTGTTAAAATGTTCTGGGTTCTTTAGACTAAGCGCAAGGAGTGCACAATAGAGTGTTGAAACTATGTGAGCCAACGCAAGGAGTGTGAGTCTGAACTCTTTCGAGTCAGAGAGGAACGTGCTAGGAGGGAACACCATAATAGTTTGTATACTCAGAGGGGAGCCTCAAGGTTACTTAATACCTTAGAGGAGAGACTGTGCACAGAAGGCACAAAAAGAAGATTTTTTGAATATTTTGTGGAGCTCTTCCAAGAGGGCATTGAGCGGGTGCAAGGAGAACACAAAACCAACACGTTCTGGAGTGTTGGAGACATTGAGGAAAAACTAGAGTTACTGAACACTCTGAGGAAAGAAAGCTCTGCAAGCGTGCATTGAGAAAATGTAGGAGTCACATTGGTAAACCTGAAGGATTTCAGGAAGCAGGAGGAAGACCTGTGTAGGGAGTGCACCAGGCCAACACCTAGAGAAGTGTAGCAAGGAGTTGTCTGAAGTTTCAATAGAGTGCAAGGAGTGCGCTAGAGGTAAATAAATTTCCCCTTACAACCTCAGGAGGGAAAGCATTGCCAAGACCCAACATTCAGGTTCGCATGAGGAATATCGAAGGTCGTAGCCTTTGATACTTAGGTGATTTTCCCATTTTCGGGAGGAAGCCAGAGCTTAGGTGGAGGAGCCACAGCAACCGACAGATCAGTTGCAAGAGGAGAAAGTTGGACCATCAAATCAGAGTCTAGAAATTGATGGGAGAAAAGGGCAGTGAAGTTCCGAAGTTCTAAAGCCAAGTGGGGTTGTCCATCGCCAGAAGAAGACAGGTGGAAAAAAATTAGAAGATCTGGGAGATAGAGTTCTGGAATATTTGTGTAGAGCAAAGGGAAATCTTCGTGAAGTCGAGAAGAGCGAAGTGAATCTGGATCGTCAGATATGGAAGGAAACTTGGAGGATATTCATAGACTTTGAAGGAAGAGTCCTTCGGAGGGAAGAAGAGTTGGTAAAGTCAAGACTCCTGAAGCATGAAGCATTGAGGGTCATTGATCTAAGGAAGTGACGGGGACCGTTGATCCTCGCACTAGTTGTGTTCATCAATTAGGAGTTCAAGGAAACATGGGTTGGTTGTTGTGAAAAGGCCGAAGTATGAAGTCTGAAGCTCCTTTTAGGGTTTAGCTCTGAGACACAACCCTAGGTCACATGGGAGTAGGGGCCTAGCACAGAGAGCTAGCGTCGTTGTTAAATTTATTCAAAGGGGCCAAGAAAGAGTCGTGGGTCTAATAGAACCTGCACTTTGGAGAAAGAGGGACCTGTGAAAAAGTGAACTGGGTTCCAGCAGGGACCCGAAGAGTCAATTCAACTTAGGAGTAGTGAACGATCCTAGACAGGGAGGTCGAGCAGCCCCCGAGGAGAGAAGAGGGGGGTCTATGCCATCATGTTGAGGAAAATCTTTAGAATATCAATATTTTACATTTTCTCTTTGGGGACCCCACTTAATAGCTATATAGTAGTTATAATCATAGGCTTCGCAATAATTTACAATATTTTAATATAGGTGGTGAGATTTTGAGTCAACATCTGGCGACTCCATAGGGAATTTTTCTTATAGCAGGATTAGAACTCGGAATTTTTCTGGTTATTAATTTGAAGTTGAAAGCTAAGTTTTTTATGATATGCTCTTGAAATGGTCCACTCATGGATGGAATCTTGGGAAAGAAATAAGATGGAACAATTGAAATCATCAAGTTTAAACATGATATCTATAAGTACAACAAAAAATACATAAGTAGTGTTGTAGACTGAAAACCACTCATTCAACTTTGTTGTTGTTTTAGAATATATTAATAAAAAAATTGCAAATAAACAATCTTACCAACAACTTCAATTGATCCATTTTTACTAAAAAATTTAAACCCAAACAAAAAAAATTAAATATAAAATAAACAAAGAAATGAAGCAACAAAAATGTATATGAGGAAACTATATACAGGAAACACTAAAGATTGTAAAATCAGTTAGGTTCAACATAGTGTTTCATATGTGAACCATTAGTCATATAAGAAAATAATCGCCCATCCAAATCTTTCAACAAATAAAAATTATTACTAATAACAAAGGTGATTTTGTAGGGACCTAACCAAAGATTCTGAAATTTGGAGTTCTTACCTCTGTCTACATGAGCATAATCCCAAAGAAACACTTTTTCATCAATTGAAAAATTAGTTGATTTACCTTTCTTGTCAAAGTATCTTTTGACAGATTTTTGTCTCTTTTTGAGATTTCCGAGAGCGTGGATTCTTTGTTCCTCAAGAGCCAGCAATCTATTTATTATTTGAGATATGATCGTAGAATTTAGTTCTTCATCTTGTAGTGCTAGTCTAAGGGAATACAACTCAAGTTCCATGGGAATAATAGCTTCCTGGTTGTATAAGAATTGGAATGGGGTATGTCCAGTACTTGTTTTGGTGGTAGTTTGATCTTCCCACAGTGCATAGATGAGAAACGTGTGCCACTGGAAGGGTTTGTCATTTACAATCTTCTTTAGAATTTTAACCATATTTTTATTTATTGACTTAGCTTGCCCATTTCCTTGTGGATAGTAAGTGGATGAAGTAAAATGCTTCACCCCAAATTTATTAAGAAATTTGGTAAATTTTGCATAAATAAAAGATGGTCCATTATCAGAAATGATTTCTATTAGAAGACTAAAATGAGAGAATATATTAGATTCCAAGAAAGTGATTACCTATTCATCATATGCATGCTTAAGAAATATATATTTAGTCCACTTGGTGAAGTAGTTTGTTGTTGTAAGAATAAAAGTATGTCCACTAGAGAATGGGGGATTAATGGGACCAATGAAATCTAATCCTCACTTAGAGAAAGGAAAATCAAGGAGAACTGGTTGTAAAGGCATAGTAGAAAAAATTTCTATTCTTGCAATTTTTTGACAATCATTAAAAGCCTGTGAAAATTTCTAAGAATATTTAAAAATCAAAGGCCAGTAAAAACCAGTTTCAAAATTTTGAAAGAAGTGGATTTTGCAGTAAAATGACCACCAATATGAATGTATAAATCTATTGATCCATTAATTTTGTTTAAGGTTTTTTGGGATGTTGTATCATATACACAACGTAGCAACAATCCATCAGTAGTTTTGTTGAAAAGAGAAATACCTAAGATTATATATTTAGAGGCTTCAAGATGAGTCCTCCTACGTTGATGATTTTTAATATTGTTAGGACATTTTTTAAATTGTAAATAATAAATAATGTCCTTGTACCAAGGATGTTCTGATAACTCAATATTTGCATGTTCAACTATAAAAAGTCCAGACAAAGCATCCTCATTATTTTTAGAAGAAACACCTGGTTCAAGATGTTGGGCCAAGTGTAAGGCTAGATCTTGTCCCTTGATTGTGTGAGAAGTTGTTATTGTGAAATCATGTTTTTGAATTTTCTCAAACCAATTTTAAAGTTTTCTTGAAAGAAGAGTTTGAGAAAGTAAAAACTTGACAATAAACAAGGGGACTTTATTTTTTTTAACTAAAACAAGTAGATTTTTTATTATTTAGATATCAGTTGGGCCAAGGCCTAAACAACCATCATTATAATGATTCAACATTCCACTTTTTTGAGTCATGGGGTTTTCCTTTTTTATTGTCGAGGGTTGAGATGTTTCCAGATTTATGGGATAGAAATCCATATAGGTGCTTCCTCATTTTTGCTAAGTGTGCCTTGGAACAAGAGGCATCTCTTGTTTTCCTGTTCGTCTGCTTCCATATTCAATCCTCTCAGGATGTGGTAGAATTGGGCATTGGAGAAGTATTGTAGCACATACCTTAGCCTTTGCAGAGTCTTGTTGAGCATTAGGTTGCTAAAATGGTCTTCCGAGATTATTGTTTTTATTAAAATTTCTGAATCCCCAAAAAATTTAACTTCTTTAATGTCATTTTCTTGCATAATCTGACAGGCTTTTAACATCCCCAGGATTTCAGTCTGATTATTGGTTCTCCAACCTAGTCCCCAGCTGAAGATATCTGGCCTTTGTCCATCGGAGGAGTAAATCACTCCACCTGCCCCTGCTTTCCTTGGGTTTCCTTTAGAGGCTCCATCGAAAAAAATAGTTGCTTTACCTTGCTTCCTCCACCAATCTTGAAATACTACATATGTTTCTCTTAAACGCCAACTTGGAGTGCTTTAGGGGCATGCAGTGATTTTTTCCTTTTCCTCGGGTATGAAAGCTCCTATCCAATTCTTTTCTTCAGGAAGGAGAGTGTTTTCATCCTTGAATGGGTGATGAGTCATAGCTTCTAGGAGTAGTGCTTTTGCTTTGATGGCCACCGTCAAGGGGGAATGGGGGACCTTATTAAATATCTGGTTGTTTCTTGCTAGCTAGATTTTCTAGCATAAATATTTGGGTATGGCCTACCAGATTCTTTGCCAGATTGATTTGATTCGCATCTCGTGGGGATATATCGCCTTCCAAGAGGAGTAGAGGGCTGTGATTATGGTCTGCGAAGGAGTTGTGATGTTGAGGTCGTTGAGGGTGAACTTCCATGCTTCTTGGGTGAATGGACAATCCACAAACAGGTGGTCCATAGTCTCGATGGTGCTGCATCACAAGGGGCATCTATGAGGTCCAACTATACCTCTTTTTATCATATTTTCTCCTATCATCATTTTCTTGTGCATTAGAGTCCAAAAGAAGAAATTAACTTTTGGAAGACCCATCTAGTCCCATACCTGCTTCCATAGAGCTGTTGAATCTTCCATTGGTTGAAGAGATTGTAAGGATTTGTAGCCTTGAGCTGCAGTGTATCTCCCAGTCTTTCCCCATCCCCAAGTGTATGACGCGCGCAGGTGAACAGGAGCCAAATATGACAACGATTTTATGAGCAGAGTCTTCTCAGGTTGCAGATACGCTGGGATTTCAGGGATTTCCCACGCCATCCAATTGCCTGAGACATCCCAAGATGAAATTTCTACCAGTCTGATGAGATCACACTGAGTAAGCCACTCGCGGATTTTGTTGATTTCTTAAGAGTTTTCAAGAGGGGGGTGGCCCATGATTTTTTCTTTCCATATCAACATTTTTTTCCATTGCCAGGAATTCGATATGGATATATTTGGAATAAATCTAGCACAGCTCGGCAAAGATTCCAGATCAGTGTTCCTTTGGTGGTAGTTTCTTCCTATAGATTCCTCATCGATTTTTCTTGGAAGTATTTTTTTCTTAAAATTTGGCTCACTGGATGTCTGGAGTTTGAGAAGAGTTTCCATATGATTTTCCCCCCTAGAGCTATGTTGGCATGACTAGGATATATTATTTGTAATCCTCCTTTGTTGATAGGGAATTTGACAGTTTCCCAGTTGACAAGATGGAATTTCCTTTGGTTGCCCTTTCCTCCTTTCCACAAAAAATCTTGGATCAGGTTTGAAATCTGTGTCAGAATCATCTTTGGAACCAAGAGGAAGGATGCCTGATAGATTTCTAGAGAGGAGAGTATCGATTTAATGAGAATAATGTTTCATGTTGTTGTGAGCCACTGACCTCCCCATGCTGTTATTTTTGTCTTAATTTTGATTATTATTTCTATCCATAGCGTAGATTTATTGGATCCTAGAGTTAAGGGAAGTTCGACGTATTTTATTTTTTCCCAAGTGGCATAGCCTGTAAATCCCAGGAACTGAGAAATTCGTTGAATGGTTTGTTGATCAACATTCCATCCATACACTACGCTCTTCTTTTTGTTGATGAGTTCTCCGAAGATTCTGCAGAAAATTTGGAGGATGTTACTAAAGGTCTATGCTATCCTTATGGAGGCTCCACCTAGAAAGAGGGAGTCATATTTAAATAGAACATGATTGATTAGCTCTAGTTCCCTCACCAGTCTAATGCCTGGGACAGTCTCGGCTTTCTTTTCCACAGTTAGCTTTCTGCTAAGAGAATCTTCCATTATGATGTACAAGAAGGGAGAGAGAGGGAAACCTTGCCTTAGTCCCCTCAAAGATTGAAGAAAGTTAGTTGGCCTTCCATTTACTAGCGGGGCTATCGATGGCTTCTCAGTGCAAGCTTTGATTAATTTAACAAATTCTGAATTGAAACCAAAGGAAAGAAGGACTTTTTAAAGGAATGAGAGTTCTACCCGGTCGAAAGTGTTTGCCATATCGAGTTTTATGAGAATCCCTTTCTCTTTTCACTGATGGCTAGAATGCATTACTTCTTGCACATGTATTACATTGTCCAGAATATGTCTCCCTTTAACAAAACCGCTTTGGGCATGGGAGATGAGCTTCCCTAGAAGAAGCTTAATCATGTTCTCCATTAGTTTTGAAAGGATTTTGTACGAAGTGTTGCACAGTGAGATTGGCCTGAATCTATCAAAGGATCATGGATTCGCTTCTTTGGGAATTAAGGCTAGAAAAGTGGATTTAACACTGCCTCCGACTTTGGTTTTTTGCTGGAATGCTTTTATCATTCTTAGCAAATCTATCTTGATTATTTCCCAGAAGTTTCTATAGAAGTTGATTGAAAAGTCACCTAGCCCTAGGGATTTGTCAGGCTCCATAGACCAAATAGCATTGTTGATTTCTTCTTCTATGAAAGGCTTCATGAGGGTTTCATTATCTTCTTTACTCACCAAAGAAGGAATGTGGGAGAGAAATTATGTAGTGGCCTCCTCACATTGAACTCCATCTTATTTATAAAGTTTCTAGAAGTGGATTTATGTTGCCTCTTTAAGTTGGGTTGTACCTTTGCAAATCAAGCCATCTGTAGAGGTTATTTTCGAGATATGGTTTCTAGAGATTTGGGCTCTGTATTTTCGGTGAAAGAAGGTGGTATTACGATCTCCAGCTCTTAGCCACAATCTACAATATTTGAGTCTCCAATACTCTTCTTCTTGACGGAAGGCTCGAAAGGAATTGAATTGGGCAACTTGTTCCTTCTCTAAATCTTGGCTGGTAATATCTTTATTCTCCATTTCCATTTGCAGATCTGTTAACTGCTGGACAGTCTTTGTTCCGTAGCTTGGAGGGGTTTTGTTTGGATTTTTAATCCATTCTTTTAAGGTGTGATTTGTTGTCTTTATTTTTTGTTCCCACACATAGCTGGGTGATACTGTTACTGGAGTGGACCAAGCTAAGTTAACAGTTTCTAGGAAACCTTCATTTTCTATCCAGAGAGGGATGTAACGGAAAGGTATTGGACCCATATTTTCTTCCTCTTCCAGTTGGAGGAGAATGGGCTTGTGATCATATGTCATTTTAGGGAGTATTTTAGAAGAGATTATCCTCTTTTCCAGCAATAGCGAGCTCTGGACTAGGAACCGATCCAAGTGGGTTGAGTTGTGGTCCATTCCCACTCTGTTGTTTGTCCAAGTAAAGAGGCCTTTCATGGGCTTGAAGTCCAGGAGATCCCACTGTTGAATTATCTCCTCAACAAGAGGAATCATTTAGTCCCTACTACAGTTGCCCCCTCTCTTTTCATTTGGTTCAAAGATTAAGTTGAGATCTCCAGCTATAATGATGTTTGTGTGAGGTTGATTTTCTAAAAACACTGATAGAGTTTGCCAACAATATTTATTTTCAGCAGAAAGGACGGGAACATAAAGATTAAAGAGAGAGAAGGTGATCTTACTTGAGTAGTGTTGGAGTTTGGTGTGGATCCAATGTTGGGTCCCAAAGTAACTTTCGAGATGGAACTTGTCTTTCGACCATAGAGTTGCAAGACCACCAGAGGATCCCCTTGTGCTCATGGCTTTCCCTACATTTTTCTTCCATTTCAGTTTGATCATTTCTATGAGGGTTTCCCCTTCGATTTTTGTCTCTTGGAGCATGAGTATTTTAGGAGATTCATTTTTTAGGAGGTATTTGATTGCTTCAACCTTCGATGGGTTCCCCGGGCCTCTGCAATTCCAAGAGACTATACGCATTATTTACTGGGGTTGGAGTGGGTAGTTCCTCCCTTGGGAGACCTTGCTCTGGTATTTCTTCCAATGGACATCTCAATGGTGGATTGGCTTCCTTTCATTTTCTGCCTCTCTGCTTCTACCTCTCTTGCTTCTTTGTGGGATTTTCTCCCAGGTCTTTTTAAAGGTCTTTTGAAAGATTCATCCTCCGAAGATCCAGAGTTTTCCGGGGGTTTCTTTTTATCTAATTCTGTGTAGGAAGGGAACGAGGAGGTTCCTATTGGGGAACTTGGACAGACTGCCTCGCCATTGTTTTTTCCTGTTGTGGGAGGGGGGGTCTATTGCTTGAATTATTCAATCACTGGATCAGATATTTCTGGAAGGTTGTTGATGATTTCAAAGGGGTTTTTGAGGGCCTCTATGGTTGGGAGGGTTGAGCTTCCTTCCCCGGTATTTTTCCTTGAAGTGGGGGTGTCAGGGCCTTTTGATGCCCCTTTCCCTTTGGTTTTATTGTTATTCTTTGGCTGAGGTGATTTCTGGACCTCCGTCCATTGTTATCCTTTCGATATCTCCCCCTTTTTCTCTTTCTTCTTTTTGCAATGCCTGACAAAGTGTCCATAGCCATGGAAATACCTGCATTTGAATGGGAGTTGTTTGTAGTGCATCTCTTGGATGTGAGACCAATCTGCGACCTTTAGCTGGATGGCTTCCGAGAGCCCCACCTCTAGATCTACTTCGATGCATATCCTGGCACAAGAGTAGTGGTCCTTTCTATCTTCTTTGTCAATGTATTTTCCAAGAGTGTTCCCAATGGATTCCAGAGACTTTAGATTCCAGCGATGCAAGGGATATGTGGGAGGCGCACCCATACTGGAATGGCTGAGGGCACATATTGAGTCGGGTCAAAATATGGTGACCATTTGTTCAGGTATAGGCCCTGAGGGCCCATGAAATATGGTGTGTTCCTGAATATAATATTTTTGTCCTCTGTGTTATCAACAACAAAGGCGTAAAATCCCATGCCTACGAGATGGATTTTGATGCCTTCTTTTTACAGGGGGCTCCAGTTTCTCTGAATCCATGCCTCTAAATCTTTGGGAGACAGCCAAATGCCTATGAACTGGTCGATTATTCCCCATTCAGTGATATTCAAATCCCCATTCAACGAGATTCAATGAAGATCTACATGTTTCTTCTTCTGGAAGGTTGATTGAGGGAATACCGTCCAATTTTTTGACAAATTTATTCTACGTCTCTGTGGCTGTGCATTTTTCATTACCTGTAATAAGTTTTTTGAAGGATTCTATCTTTGGAGGTAAAGATGGGGGTGGAGCCTCTAGGACCCCTCCTGGGGCCATGGCATAGGGAAAAGAAAAAAAAAAAAACGGGGGAGACACCAGGTGTGCGCACGCGGGCAGCTTCCTGGGGTGTGATCGCTCGACCTCCAAATTCAAAATAAGATTATTAAGCAAGGGGATTTTCACCTATGTGTGTTTGCCTAATATATAATGGATAAATTTCTTGATAGTTTTTACACGAGCATACGTATGTTTTTCAATCAAAGTATATTTGAATTCATCATCTGATAAAATTTGGCTCATGTAAGCTATAGGATGGTGATTATTTTGATCATCCTTTTGAAGAAGGATAGTAGATATTACCTCTTCAATAGCATTAGTATATATAAAAAAATAGTTTTCAAAATTCAGTTTCTCCAAAATCGATACAGAACTAATAGTTATCTTGACTTCTACAAAATATTTTTCGATATCATCATTCCATGAGAATGACTAGTCTTGCTTAAGAATTTTATGAATTTGTTTAACCATTCTTGCAAAATCAGGAATAAATCTTATAAAAAAATTGATTTTACCCATGAAGGACTGAATCTCCTTCTTAGAAGTAGGAGCTTGAATATTTTGAATAGTAGTAACCCTTTTGGGATCAATACTAATTCTTGAATCAGAAACTATATGATCAAGAATTTTACCTTGTGTGACACCAAAATTTGAATTTGTAGGATTCAATGACATTCCAAACTTCCTGGATTGTAAGAAAAAATTTCTAATATTATCAAAATGATCTTGTCATTTTCTAGAATATACAGTTAAATCATCAAGATAAACTTGAATCATCTTACCAATAAGATAGTCAAAGGTTATTTTCATAGAACCATGAAAGGTAGCATATCCATTTATTAGACCAAATGGTATTATTTCATATGAAAAGGTGCCCCAACAAGTAGTAAATTTGGTTTTGTACTTATCTTCCCTCTTGAATCTAATCTTATTATAACCTGAAAAACCATCAAGAAGGGACATCATTTGTGACCCTGCCACTTCTTGCAAAATTAATTCCATATTCGAAAGAGGAAAATTGTATTTTATACTTTCCCTATTCAAAGCACAAAAATCAACACATAATTTGATATCACCATTATTTTTTCATATTGGGACAATATTAGACACCCACTTAGAATATTTAATAGGGGAAATAATGTGAGAATTAATTAATTTCTCAACTTCCTTTTTGATTGTTGCTTATAGGGAAAGATTGATAGGTCTTTGTTTTTGCCTAACCAGTTTTGATTATTCCTTTATAGGATTAGCATGATGTATGACATTAGGATCAAAACCACGAAGATCTTCATATGACCAGGAAAAAACATCTTTAAATTCATGGAATAGCTCCATGAAATTATGATTTTCTTCATCTGAACATTTGGGCTCCAATTTTTAAAATCTTTGGTTTATCATTTGTCCCAATATTCAGTGAAACGGTATCACTAATATTTATTTTTGACTCCTCTTCTTCTACGTATCTCTTATTACCAACATCACTTTAGGAGAATGAGCTCTCTAGAGGAGTCAATCCTTTAGGAAATTTATTGTCTTCTAAAGATATACTTTCCTTTTTTTAAGAGGCTCATTTTGCAAGAAAGCATATATTATTTCATCATCAAAAAATAATTTCCAAGATTCTATATTATTTGGAAAATGAGGACGGTATAAAGACATGAATGTAAAATCTAGTCTTTGAGGTAGAAATTGCCTTGAAGGATTTCCAGAAAAAACAACAATCCTATCAGCCATTGAATTCAGGTCTCTCATGATGTGTGTGATGTTAAAGGACAAAACAATTGATATCAAATACTACACTACTTGTGTATATATTTTCAACAACTTTTTTGAGGGAGTATAAGTTAATCTAATCATATTTACAATAAATTCAAAACCCCCAAGCATAGTAAGATGATAATATCCTAGATTAAAAGCATTTTCAATTCCCAAATTCAAGGCTTCAAATTCTGTAATATTATTGGTGCAAGCAAATTCTAATATGTAAGAGAAATTATGGATCTTTCCTACATGAGAGTATAATATAATACCCACACCATTACCCTCACTTGAACAAGCACCATCAAAGTTCATGTGCCACATTTTGTTTTAAGGCTCTGACTAGGGTAAAACAAAATCATTATCTTCTTCCAAAAATATAGAATATACACCTAGGTCTTCCTCAATTTAATTTACATGAGGTTCTGGAAGACTTTCAATATATGGTGAGATACATCATTCCATAAGGACAATGATGTTCTTTCCATTTTTAGGTAGGGACATGTGCGATCCATCTAAAGAAATGTACCCACCATTCAATGTCTACCAATCTCTTCCTAATATAATAGAATAAAATTGACTGGCATATCTATAACTTGAATGTTGTAGGTAGTTCTAATCTCTGGATGAACACACAAGACTAACATTACATCTTTGCTTTCTCCAGTGGTAACTTATTGTTGACTATTATAAGATATCATTATCTTTGAATTCTCAATGGTACATGAAAGACCCAATTATTCCATGATTATTTTTTACATAACATTGGGACCTGACCCACCATCAATCAAGCAACAATGGGCAATTTAATCCATTATTTTAACTGATACATAGAAGGGAGGATTTTTTACATAAATCCTAGTGTTATTTATGGATACTTTTTATTTACAATTATTCTTCATTAGGCATTTCAAATAAATTAGATATGGTGGAAGTTTTACCTTACATAAATTCTTTCAAATGCCTTTGTTCCTATGGGACAATGACCATATCCACTACTGATGCATATGGTTTAATTTTATCTAGATGTTTGAGAATGTTGTATTTAGAAGAAGAAGGGAGAAGAAGTGTAAACCTCTTGAATTTGGGTACCCTTAGTGACCTAGAGGTTTATTTGTTGACAGGATGAACTTGGGGAAAAAGTACTTTTTGGATTACCACCTTTCCCTTTTTTTGCATATGATTAGTTCCTTGTATATACCATCATAGCATCCTATTCAGGAGCCCAATCTAAGGCATCAATGGTTGTATCATCTTTTTTTCCAAAGATTATCTATTTCTCTCTCTTTTTACCTCACAAGTACTCTCATCGTGGTTATCATCACAAAAACTGCACCAGAGTCTTTAAAGAATAGCCTTTGGTTGAATATTAGTCTAAAAATTAGTTGGTTGACTCCTAAAAGATGCTTGTGCATAAGTTTTAGCTGGGATCAATGTAGAAGTCACCCTTTTTCTTTCAAAATAAATCATTTGATTGCTCATATCCTATACCAACTGCAAGACAATTGACATGTCATTTTTTTTAACATAATATTCACTTGGAAGACATGTCCTGGCCAATTTCTCTTCAAATTCCAAGCAGGTTTGTAAAGCAGATCCTAGATTATCAACATTATTTTCTTCAAGTTGTTGTTTATAAGATGCAAGTAAAGTGTTATAGTAATGCATTAAAGTGGATTGATTATGAGGTTTGATTATATCTGGGATTTGATTGTACAATTTAGTGAAATGTAAATTGAAATATTTGATGGTTTCACCCTCGTTGTAAACAAGATTATTGTAATCCTTGAGCTTATCTGTTGGAATTTTGGGTTGTCCATATGTAGACTTAAACCAATAAGACAATTTGTCCCAAGTAGAGAAAAATTTTGGAGGTAATTCAAAAATATTATTTGCATCCTTTCCTTCTAATGAATTGACAAATAGGTGAATACAAATGTTCTCATCATTTTCCCCAATATTATGACAAACATTAGAAAAGGAAATAAGACGTGCATTGACTGATATAGTGCCATTTCCAAAAAACTTGGGAAAATGGTCTTTGAATTTAGGCAAGGGACTTGTAGCTAGAGATAAATTAAGTGGAAAAGACACATGCCACAGAGTAGCATCTAAATCTTCTTCAAATTTGGACAAAGCAAATTGTTTAATTACTTCGGTTGGATTTGTTGAGGAAACAATAGGATTATAATGGTTTTGCATACTTCCTATCAAGGAAGATGTTGAATCTTCTGATGTTGTAGAACCACTAGAACTATGAGAACCATCGTCGGATGAAGTCATTGTAGGCTTCCAAGGAGGGAAAGAGGCAGAAATACATGTTATTTCTGAAGAAGGATAAAAAAAAAATATTCTAAGTTTAGACTGAATATTCTCAACAATTTATTTATGTCTTCATATCTCTAAGAGAGGATCACATTTAGGTGATTGACCTCTTAAAATTCCAGAAAGAAAATTATTAGTGGACATAAGACAATAATTCACTAAGGAGGTCTATTTTGAGCTTGCCTCTGAAGGGTTTTTCTTTGGTCTTGAATTTCAGTGTCTCTAACTATGGATTCCCAAGAATGCTCAGGATCTTCCTGGGTATGAGAAGTTTTAATAATTAAGTCAAAAATACAAGAATAAATGTTTCTTTTATCGGGAAATCTTAAACCAGGTTGCTACCAGGTAGGCAAAGTCATTAGTAAAACAAATCAAAAGAAAATATACAAAGAAAAAAACTAGAGAGTAAAAATATTACTCCTCGGTATGGTCTCCAAATAAATGTTGATGCAAGGAATGGAAAGTCCCCACTCAAGCATTTTTTGGTATTACTAGGCTAAGGTAATATAGGCAAGAATGTTACCCTAGGTTTATAGACTATGCAAAAATATCAATCATCCCTCAAGAAACATGTTCTTGGACCTGATGTTATTTTAAAGTTGTGTGTTTCAGCCTTAAGAAAAATTGTAAAATGTTTATATGTAAATGATTACAAGAATTAAAATGAATGAAGTAAATAATATAACAATCTAAAAATCATAAATACACAAGTCTCAATTGATAAAAACTAGATTATTATTAATAAAATATTTTCTAAGTTACTGACTATTGAAATATTGTAACTGCAAAGAGTATTATATTTATTATTGAGTCATTATTCATTATATCAATCCCCCTTTGTGAATTGATCATGTCAGACATTGTAATTGACCAAATCCCCTTTTGCGGATTGGTCAAACCCTAATTGTATTATGAAAATTAAGAAGTCAACCCCCAGGCCTAATTAAAGTGGTTTTAACCACTAAGAAGACAAGTCAGCCCTGTCCAATGAAGAGACACCTTTCCAGCACCTGCCATCCAATATAAATAAAGGAATCCATTGCCTCATTATCTCACTCACGCATTCGCTCATCAAGTGCGCAAGTTTGGTAGTTTCAGTTGGGAGAAGAAGGAAGAGAGAGGCACATTGCTCAGTGTTGTCTATTCTCTAGTGTTTTGGTTTATTGTCTTGGCATTGTATTGGCTATCTATATTAAGGAACTTTTTGTTGGATTTTCTCCCCCGTGAGGGTTTCCCAGGATAAATGTTGTGTATCTTGTGATTTTGTTTCTCTCAGTGATCTTACCTATGTTATTGTTATCTAAAAAATTGAAATGAATCTTAATAATAGCTCAAAACTTAACATGGTATTAGAGCTAAACTGAAGAGAGAATATTTCACTTTATAAAGAAAAACGCCATTGTTTTTGTACAAGAAAATTAGGGATTTTGTTGGAGAGGAATTTTTTCCTAAAAACCATCTAGAAAATTGTGCCCTACCCTAGTGAATCTTTTGGAAGCTTGAGCACACCTTTTCAATGGACAGAGCCTCCAGAAAGTCAAACCCTAGTTTTTTACTGATACCAGAAAAGAAGAAGTACAAGAAAACCAGAAAAACCAGGAAACCAGAACCAGTACTAGAAGTACCAGTCCAAATTTCTGCAAGCTCAGTTTCAAGGGGTAAAATTTGGATTTTCATAAATCTGACTGCACCAACTTAATTGCCTCAGCTCTATGCATCTAGCCCCTGGATCAGAATTTCAAAATTTGAAGTTTGAAAAATTAGGGTTTTCTCATAAAACCCTAAGTTACAATTAAAGTACCAGTTGCAGTATAAGTTGTAGTTATAGTTGCAGTTCCAGTTGCAGTAAAAGATTTTGTAAAGTGTTTGCCAACCTTAAAGTTGAAATATCTCTAACGTTTTTAAGGTTTGTTACCTATCACCGTTTCTATCGGATGGTACCACCACCCACCAATATTATCAGAGGTATGTACTTACATATGTTTCAACTATATTATTATAAGGGGTACTTGTAGAAAAAAGGATCTCCTATCATAGATCCAGAAGGATCTCATATCCAACATACTCAGAATACTAATGCACCCCAGGTTTGATTATCTCGATATGCATCTACTTGTTATGATATTATTTTGACCTTATGAACATCTAGGTGGTATGTTGAAATCATACTAACCTTTGGTCAAAAATCAAAGTCGAGGTATTAGATGGATTAAAGTTGAGATCATAGAGTTTATCCTTTAACCCAACCTTCTGTCAAGATAGCATATTGTCTTAGTATAGAAGACAGGTTGAAGAAAGCATTCTTCATCTTGAGTGAAGGAGACTTGGAAAAAAATCAACACACACATTCTTGAGGACAAGACTCCAGGTTCCAGGTTTGATTAATTAAGTTGATAAGATTCAAAGTCGCACATGACAAGTTGATAACTACCCCTTTACAAGTAAACACTATAGTTGAGGTAGAAGTCTTTGAAAAGTATTATAATTGGTAGCATGTGAGCATATTGAGATAAATACTTAATGTAATCATTTAAAAGATACAACTAACATCTCATATTGAGATAAATACTTAATGTAATCATTTACCAGATACAACTAACATCTCATATTGAGATAAATACTTAATGTAATCATTTACCAGATACAACTAACATTTCATATTGAGATAAATACTTAATGTAATCATTTACTAGATACAACTAACATCTCCTCTAGGAGAAACTTCTTGTGTTGGTTCCAGGTTTCCATGGATGAATGTTTTATCACAACACTAGAAGAGTGTTGATCTTATTTTGTATTGTATCTCTTAATTTTGATCTTTGTTTCAGGTGGGTCACAAGTGATAGCCCTAAAGGAGCTTGTTGGCCCTTGACCAAGTTTTGGGATAACCTTGGTCATTTTGACCTATTTTGGTACTTCGATAGCTAGTCGAAGAAGGAGCACCAAGCGAAGCAGAGATCACGGGATCTCGGTTCACTTTTGGGCCTCTTTTAGGGTTTTGGGTTAATGTAATGGGAAAGGGATGTCGGCCCGTCGGTTTACCCATGCTTAGGCACACTTTTGTAATGTATAAATAGATACTTAGGCAATGTAAGAATGGTTGATGGCTTAGTGCTAGTAGTTAGATATGTGTGATCGGATGTGGATTGTAAATGCTTTGTGCATGATTGTAAGAGGCTTGTAGAGCTAAGTGCAAGTTGTTGTAAGAGGTTCTAGAAGGCTTTGTGTTCAAGTACAAGGAAGAAGGATCTAGCGAGCTGCGCAGATCTTATGTCCTGTGCGAAGTAATGGTTTTGAGTGGCTTTGTGTTGTAACCGATTAAAGACACTAATAAAGAAGAAGAGTTGGTGGGCATAGTCCCAGGGAAGGGTGAACCATGTAAATCTGTGTATTATGCTTTGTTCTTTGATTTGATGTGTTTATCCCTTCTGTTGCTAAGTTCTTTGATATATTTAGATAGATCTACTTAGGCTTCATGCTTCTTAGATGTGTATGAATGTTAGATCTGATATTTATGAAGATCCGTAGTGTTGATCTACTGGATCTGATCTATTTTACTATTGCTAAGTGATGAAATATCTTAGATCTAAGTGAATGTTGCGATGCTCTGTGCTATCTACGAAGTATAAGAAGGGTTGAATATTGATGAATAATTGATGCTAAGTGCGCTCTAAGGATAGAATCATAGATCTGTGTCTCAGCTAAGGTTGCAAACACTTGAGTCTTGCAACCACCCCTGCCTCTACCTTGGGTGAGACTTCATCTTCTTCACAGGTGTTGCCGAAAGGGTTGGTAGTTAGGGCTTTGTTGGTGCGCTCTTGAGCGTTGAACCCTGGGTCTTCCCCTATGCCAACAAATGGTTCTGTTGTTGGGACCTCAAACTGTGATTGCTGGGAACTAGAGAAGAAGAAGATTTTTGCAAAGAAATCTTTGTGTGTAGATCTGTTTCCCTAGTGCACAGTGTTCTACTTGACCTGTGAAGCTTTGTGCCAAGAAAGAAAGGTCAGATTTGAAGAAAAGAGGTCAGATCTGCAAGAAAAGAGGTTGATACTGAAAAAAAAGAAGAAAGATTTGAATGCTTTGTACTCTAAGAAATGTAAAAGTGGGATTTTATGATTAAAAGAGGTAAGATCTGTCAGCCTTGTTCTCTAATAAATGTAAGAATAGTCAAAATTTCTAGATCTGAAAGCTTTGTGCTCTGTAGAAGTAAGATAAGTGGAAATTTTTATTTATAGAGCATGGATCTAGGTATTTTTGATAGATTATGTCCTAGCTTGAAAACTAGCGCATTGTTAGATGAAAGAAGGTTTGATATGAATATATCTGATAAGAATAGTGATAGATATGTTATACCTATGCATAGAAAGAATTTTTGGACTAACAAATGGATGCAGGATCCTAGAAAGAATTTTTGGCAGGCTAACTACCATGATCCTGGTGCACAGTACAGAGGAAGTTGGGGATCATTTAAGAGAAGGAGAGGATTGACCCTATGTTACAGTTGCAAAAAACCAGGCCATCTATCTAAGGAATGCCCTGGTGGAAAACCCAGTTGTCTCTGTTGCAAAGCTCTAGATCATGAAGTATTGGATTGCCCCAGAATTATTGCTAGGCTCAAAGGAATGAATCTTAACCCTAAGGAAGATCGAGAGATAGAAGAACCTCAGAAATAATTAGAGAAAGTATTAATTCATATGAAAGAAACCATTAATGAACACCAACATGTCAGATTATCAGAGATCTTTAAAGAAAAAGAATGCATTGAAGTAAGGATAGGGGACTTCGACATTGATTGTGTTCTAGATGAGGAAACACAGATGAATATCATGACAGAGAGAATGTGGGAAGCTATAGGGAAGCCTATCATGATCCCTTCACTAGGAGGAATAGGACTCTTCAGAGGAAAATTGGTAAACCTATGTGGAAGGCTCACTCAGATATTTATGAATGCTAATGGAACTTTGACTGAAGAAGATTTTGAGATTATTAAATTTATTGAGGACAGTGCCCCGTTTACTATGTTACTTGGAAAACCTTGGATTGACAGAGATCAAGTTAGACAGAAGGAAGAAGCAGAATTTTTGGAACAGAAGAAACAAGGATTAAAAGATTTTATGACCAAGAAGATTGCACAGTTGATTGAAGAACAGAAGAACAGATCAAAGCTCCTTGAGACTAGAGACCCCAATGTCGAAGATGAAATAATTTCAGAAGGCTCGCAGAAGACTGAAGCACCTGTCCCAGAGAAAGAAGAATTATTACCCTGGAGAGAATCTCAACAGCGCGTAGTGACTATACTAAAAGAAGATAGGAATCAGAACGAAAAAAGATAGACCGAGTTGAAGATTATTGGGAAGAAGGCTAGAAAGTTAAGAAAGAAGAGGGTGAATATTGAAAAGTTATAGGAGATTTCAGATGGAACATTGCAGAAAGAAAACTTGCAAAATTTGAGCTTCGCCAGGATATCAGAACATCCACCTATGGCACTTCACCGTGGTGAAGCAATATAGTCATTGGACAGATATACCCATTTGAATTCCACCCCGAATGGACAGAAAAGCATTAAAGGATCACCACCAGACCATTGGACCTCGCCCTAATGGACAGATTCATGCCTCGCATTAACCTGAACACGCTCCACAGATTCAGACCCTTAATGAAGTTCAGCGCGGATCGCCACTTCATTTATATAATAGCGCGAGTTGATGAACACAAGAAACAGTTGCAGTCTTATTACAAGTTGACCGAGGAAGACATTGAACAGATCACCAAGGATTGGTCAGCCGACCTTCTCATTCCAACGAACCCCGCAGAGCTGCCCGATATTGATAGCCCAGATATTGTACCAGATACACCGGGACCAAGCAAAACGAAGAAGCCTAAAGAGGTTCACAAAGTAAACAGTGCATCTGTAAGGACTACCTCTATCACACCAGATGAAGGAGGTGATGGCGAAGAGATAGAAGGCACGAAAATTGAACAACATAAAGGTGAAGTACCACCGCCTGGGGATGAAGAAGACTCGTCGAAGAAAAGGAAGGTCTCACCTCTGAAATATTCCTCCCGAAAAAAACCTAGAACCCCTGTAACCAAGACATGAACTACCCTCACGTTGGATGACTTTGATTTCATCGTTACAATGGTAAATGATTCTTCAAAGGAGATAATAGAGAAGCAGGAGGCGAAGCAGGAGCAAATGTATAACCATATAGATATTGAACTCCAAGGAGTGTAGTAGGCACTCCAGTCTAGCTGCGCATTCCCCACTGCGCCTCTGATAGCAGGGACAGTAGAACCAGGAGATGATCCAGCTCAACTTCACCGGATTGTTGATATGGTCGAAGCTCACCTTCGACAAGCTCAAGAAGACACATCACAAGCCACCTAGGCTTTGACACAGGTACAGGGAGTAATTTTCAAGTAGCACAGTTCTGTCGAACGAGAAAAACTTGCTCTTCAAGTACAGTGGAACAAAGAGAAAGCAGATCTACAGCAAAGCAAGGAACAGTTGCTTGCAGAGAAGCTTGAAGTCAAGGAACTAGTCAATAGATCACTCCACTCTGTGACTGTTATTGAAGTACAAGTTGAAGAGAGAGTTCCACAGCAGGTGTCACAGCTTGAATAAGTTATACAAAAGCTTCAGCAGCGCATTGTTGATCTAGAACTCTGCGATATGCCTGAGACCCCTCAGAAGATAAGAGACTAGCGAGAAGCAACTTCTCACAGTGCAGTTGAATGATTAAAATCTCTTGCCTTGGAGTGCAAGCATCTCAGTAACCAGAGTGCCCAGAATTATGAGGACCTTACAGATAATTCGTAGTTACAGGTGATGGATTCACAACTTCAGGAAGCAAAGCAGCATGCGGATACATTACAGGCGCAACTGAAGGCCCTGTCTGCAAGGGATAGAATGAAAATATCTCATGAACAATGCATAGATCAGCAGCAGATACATATGATCCAGAGCAAAGTGATGGAAATCACTAAGCGAATCCAACCGGTGCAAGACAAGGCATGCATGTTATTTTCTGATATCAAAATCCAGGGAGCAGATCTTGAGAAAGTCGTCATCACTATAGAATAGTGCCTGGAAGGACCAGTAAATGACACAGTGATCCTGGAATTCACCCAGCAGGAGGCCACAATGAAGCAGTAGGTCAAAGTAGCTTGAGCCAAGCTCGAGGCTTTCAAAGAAAAATTGCACAAACCAGAGTAACTCGGGATGAGTCACAGGTGAGTGTTGGGGGCCTATTGGCCCTTGACCAAGTTTTGGGATAACCTTGGTCATTTTGACCTATTTTGGGACTTCGAAAGCTAGTCGAAGAAGGACTGCCAAGCAAAGCAAAGATCACGGGATCTCGGTCCACTTTTGGGCCTCTCATATTTAGACTTGGTATTCAATACTAAGTATACCCCATAAAAGGTGATGAAGTCCTTGTAGACTCAGAAGAAATCAAGAGTAAGCATGATCTTAGAAAGGATCATATGAAGAGATAACTTCCATGACTGGGAGACCGACTCCATGCGAAGACTAGATCGTAGCTTCAGAAACTTCTAGGAGATATGAAATCTCCTTGGAAGATTTCCTTGTTTCAATGACAGAGAAGGAAGCCAGTCAGAAAGACTAGGATATGATTTTTTCCATGAGACTAGAAGAGAAGTCAGTATTGACTTCCAAGATTGTTATAATAGATCAATCATGTTGCATATGTACAAATCCTTATGTGTGTCCAGAGGATTCTCCCAGCAAGAGGGAGAATACTATGACGAGACACTTACTCTAGTAATTGAATAAATAGTTCCAGTATTCATGAAGACAACCAGAACAACCATGATTAATATATAGTATGAGATGCAGGGGGAGAAATCCCCATATTTAAAATTGAGTGGCAGTTGATGCAGTACATTAGTTGGGCCATGGAGACATGAATATAATAAAAGATATAGTTACCTCCATGAAAGAAGAAGAGTTACCTTTAGTATCAGTTATTGAGCCACTCTCATTTTCAGATGACGTTTTTTCCATGATGGAGTAGAAGAGTTACTCTCAGTTTTCAACAGTCACAATGAGAATGAAGCAACCATTATCAACTTTGGAGCAACTATAGGGGGAGATTTCCAGTTCCAGAAGGAACAGTTGCATAAAAGGGAGAGGACATACTCTCAGGTAGTGAGACAGATAGTGGTTTGTAGAAAGTACATAGAGCTAGCACATGATTGTGCAGATTGAGTTGCAGTTGAGAAAGTGTACCAGATTGGTACAATGTAATGTGAAAAATTGGTTTGAAGTTGAAGATAGAAAGACTCGTGTCTGCAGGTTGAAGAAGCCTTTGTACAGGATGAAGCAAGCTCCTAAATCTTGGTATGGAAGAATTGACAGTCCCTGATGAGCTTGGGATTTACCAAGAGTAAATTTGATTCTAACCTTTACCTTAAGGTTATGAATGATGATTCAGTGATGTTTCTACTATATGTAGATGATGTATTCTTGATAAAGATGAAGAAAATATCATCGCATATTGTAGAAGAATCTCGCTACAGAGTTTGATGAAAGACCTAATGCATTATCTCTTGGGTCTTGAAGTTTTCTAGAGCCCAAATAATATCTTCCTTAACCAAGGGATGTATGCAGTTGAAATAATGAAGAGGTTTAACATTTTGGAATGTAAATCCATGTACACACCCATGGAAACAAATTTGAAGCTCCTAGTAGATGCCTCATCAGAATTGGTTGGTGCTACTCTGTACAGACTGATTATTGGTTTGGTGATGTATATGACGAATACCAAGCCATATATATGTTTTTTCGTGAGTTAGTATCTGGTAGAACCCAGACGTGTTCACCTTAATGATGCAAAATATGTGATGAGATACCTTAAGCGTACGTTGGATTTTGGTCTCTTTTATACTAGAGATCATGACTTCAGACTGAGTGGTTATACCAATTCGGATTGAGCTGGAAGTGTTTATGATAGAAATATCACTTCAAGATGTTGTTTCAGTCTGGGGTTAGCCATGACTTCATGGAAGAGTAGGAAGAAATCCATTATTTCTCTCAGCACGGCAGAAGAGGAATATATTGCAGCATGTTCTGTTAGTGGTGTAGCCATATGGTTTAGGATGTTGTTGAAATATCTATTTGATCTGGATATGGAAGCCACTATGATCCTATGTGATAACCATAGTTGTATAAAGATGATTTTTTCCATTGTCACATACCCACTACCTCAATCAAATTTTTCTGGTCTTCTGCTGAATCAAAGTCCCGGGAATTACCTACGGAGGCCTAACGCAAGCTAGCTCTTTCTCTCTCCCCGTTCCCATGTGGTCGCGGGTCATGGTCATAGTTCACATAATCGTGGTTCCTCTTTGTATTTTGTGCCTCGGCTCTACAGGGGTGTTGAATCATTCGACTCTGCAACCACCGAACCCCGATAGGGCTAGCATCTGGCCAATAGGGATGAATCCCAACAGGGCTAGAGAACAGCCAATGAGGACAGGCCCCGTCGCATGGTTAAGTGGAATACAGGTGGAAGAGGGGGAAGTGAAACATGGTAGTCGATAGGATAGGAGGGGGCCCCACTTCACACGCCATACTATTCCGGACCCCCCCCCCCGATTAAAGGCAGAATGGAAAGGGGGGTCCGGAATTCCCCTGAACATCGGTTATCAAGGTGAATTAATCTCAACCATTCGAGAGTTGCACATATGATTCCGGAACCCCCCCCCCTCCCCCCCCGCTAAAGGTAGAATAGCAAGGGGGATCCGGAATGAAACCTCAGTTGTAGATTTGTGCGGGTGGACTCTGGCCATCCAGATCTGCTCGTTACTTACCTAAATGTGCATTCACGCCCTGGCTTAAAGCCAGCATCTCTTCCTCACATATAACAGTCATTACAGACCCTGAGATCCCCCAAAATAATCTCGTCCGTTCATCGGGGTTTATCATCACAAGAGTCTGAACTCTCGACCACAAGACTCCCGAATTCTCGATCCCTAGTTTCCTGATGCGGTTAATCTCTCAACACGTAACCTCCGTAAATCAGACAGTCCAGATCTGTCCCGGGATTTCCACCATGGAAAGTCTCGATCTCTTGTCATCAGGATTCCTGATCCCGTGATTCCCGATTTCCCGAAATGGGAAATCCTACGACACGTGGCCTCCATCATTCGGACAGTTCAGATCTATCCCGAGGTTTTCACCATGGAAAATCCCGAACTCTCGTCACCAGGATTCCCGATTCCGCGATTCCCGATTTCCCGAAATGGGTAATCTTATGGCACGTGGCCTCCGTCATTTGGACGGCTCAGATCTATTCCGAGGTTTTCACCATGGAAAATCCCGAACTCTCATCATCAGGATTCTCGATTCCGTGATTCCCGATTTCCCGAAATGGGTAATCTTACGGCACGTGGCCTCCGTCAATTGGACGGTTCAGATCTATTTCGGGGTTTTCACCATGGAAAATCCCGAACTCTCATCATCAGGATTCTTGATTCCGCGATTCCTGATTTCCCAAAATGGGTAATCTTACAACACGTGGCCTCCGTCAATCGGACGGTTCAGATCTATTACGGGGCTTTCTCCCCTATACACTGGGGTCTTTAACCCTCGGGTAACTCCTGACAGATCCAACGGCTGTCGGGTTTTTCCCAACGAGATCTGACGGCTCAGATTGGTTCCTACCCGTGCATTGTTCCACAACTCCCTGGACGTGAAAAAACCAACGGTCCAGATACTCCCATGGACCTTGGAGATCTACGGTCCTGAATTCTTCGCTATCCATGAAGACACAGAAAACAAAGGGGTAAGGCATTTAACACCCTACTCATTCCTTCCAATATAATGGTCATGCGTGACCACAAGTTTCCCGATGGAATCTCGTCCGTCGATTAATACCTATCAAGGTTAAGGCACTTAACACCCCATCTTCTTCTTTCGATCTGACGGTCATGAGTGACCATAGATCTCCCGACGGAATCTCATCCGTCGATTCGATACTTCATCCTTATGCTTCCATCTCAGGTTTTCTAGAGGATCGTTCCTCCTTGTGCAAGGTTACTAAGGCCTTATGCCTTCACATTCGCTTTCCCGATTCTTGATAGGCTTTTCAAGGAGGGTATCTCTATGGGGAGGCTCTTACCCAGGGTATTATCGGAGGCATATAAGGGTACCTTTCTCCCACGAATCAGAAATGCGGTCTGAATTAGGTCAGTAATCATATAAATAGTGATTTATGAAGACATAAGCCATACGTAGTCTTTCCATTATAAACATGCATCTACCAGTATTGATCAAAACACCATACCGACAATCTTACAATGAAATCATTCACAGTTTCACAGCTTATGGGCATAATTATCAGAATAAACATATATATTTCAAGATGTCAGAGGAAAAACACTTATCAGAAATAACACCAGGGCTTAAGCAACTACTAAGAGGGGTGTCGTTTCCACCCAATCATAGGTTCGACGACTCCCAGCGGATTTACCACTAACCACCCCCGAGCTGAGACCACGATGTTGTGAGACTGCGTCTCTGTTTGAAAGTGACCAGGAGCAAAGGTTGCTCTCCTTCCTCTCTGCTATCACTTAATCTGCATATTTCCATAGTTCTCCTCCTCCCCTCACGTATTCCCCCAATCGCTTCTACCCCACGCCTTATCCTCTTACGAGGTTGCGTGTGGTGCGATTTCCCTCGCACTGGTCAATCATGATGGCTCTACGGATGGGTGGTTCACCTCCCCATCCTTCATTAATTCCTGAGGAGACATAAACTTGCCAGCCTGCGAGACATTTAATTCGGGGCCAGCGAGCCTCTTTTGGTTCTCTGGGCCAGTGAAGTCCAAATACGGTATTAATTCTCGGTGGAAGTTAATGCCACCTTTCTAGGTGCCTTCCACCGCCATCGTGGTCTCTTTTTTTTCACATCCCCTCTCAGCAGTCCTGCAATATAAATTCATAATGTTATTCATATTCATGAGTTTTCCACAGTTCTGTCCAGTCCAGTTATTTTTACAAACTGGGGGAAACAGGGTGTTACAATTCCCTCCCCCTTAAAGGAACATCATCCTCGATGTTCTTATCTTTTAACATGAATTGTATGTATAGACGTAAACAAAATCAGATATGCATGTCTCATGGCATCCTCCATTTCCCATGTAGCCTCATCTGGGCCAAAATGTCTCCACTGCACCTTTACCTGTGCAATGGTTCAGTTCCGGAGCGGGGTTTCCTTTCTATCCAATATGCATTGGGGTTCTGGTAGAAATTCTCCCTCCAGTTCCACCTGGATCACAGACCAGTCAATTATATGATTAGCATCATGTACATATTTCTTCAATAATGAATTATGGAAAACACTATGTACTTTTACTGTGGGAGGAGGTGCTAGCCAATAAGCTACAGGTCCCACTCTTTCTAGAACCTCAAAGGGTCCACAATACCGGGGTGCCAACTTGGCACAAGCTCCCATTTTGAGGGAAATCCTTCTGGGATTAATTCTGAGATATACATGGTCTCCCATTTTGAGTTCTCTTGGAGTTCTCTTTTGATCAGCATAAATTTTCTGTCGGTTCTGAGCGACCTTCAGATTTTGTTTTATCTGAGTCACTTGTTGTTCCATTTCTTTCAACATGTCGCATCCAAAAGAAATCCTATTTACAGGATTACTCCAGCCGACTGGAGTATTACACGGTCTACCATAGAGGACCTCGAAGGGACTCATCTTTAAGGAGGCTTGGTAGTCGTTGTTGTAGGCGAATTCTACCAATGGCAAGTAGTCTTCCCATTTCCTGGGTTGATGCATTACATGAATCCTTAACATATCCTTTAATATTTGATTCACTCTTTCTATATGTCCATCGGTTTGAGGGTGATAGGTGGTGCTAAACAACAATTTGGTCTCCAAACCATCCATCAGTGATTTCCAGAAATTGGAAGTAAATTTTGTGTCTCTGTTGGACACTATCTCTTTCGGCATATCATGCAGTCTGAATACCTCTTTCATGAATATCTAGGCGATATCTATCGCCTTGCAGGTTGATTTGATGGGGATGAAATGAGAAGACTTGCTCGGTTTATCCATCACTACAATAATGGCGTCATTCTTCTTGGTTGAAGTTGGCAATCCAGTGATAAAATCCATGGAGATGGTTAGCCATTTCCATTCTGAGATGGGTAAAGGGTGTAATAGTCCTGCTGGGTGTCGATGTTATGCTTTAACCTGTTGGCATTCTATGCATTGGGCCAAATATTTGGCTATTTCCTTCTTCAATCCAGGCTAATAAAATTGTTTCCGGGTGGCAGTGATCATTTTATGGTATCCTGGGTGACCAGTGTATGGTCTTTTATGTAGTTCATCCATAATGAACCTCTTCAAGTCGTCACAATTTGTAATGTACAATCTATCTCTGTAAGTGAGTAGACCTCCTTCGGTCATCTGGTAGCCTTCATATTTTACTCCAGAGGGTTCTTGTTGTAGGTACAAGGTCACAGTCTGAACGAAGGGATCTGTTTCTTCTGCATTTCTGACTCTGTTCTTGACATCTATCTCGCAGGTACTCACCGCTGCCAGGTGAATTGTTTTCATGCTTCTTCTAAGGGCATTGGCCACCCTATTTTATTTCCCTTTAATCTGTTTGATTTCAAAATCAAATTCGCTAAGGAGGGCCATCCATCTAGCTTGTCTAGCATTGAGCTTTGGTTGATCAAACAAATATCGCAATCCACAGTGATCTGTCATAAGTACAAATTTTCTTCCCAAGAGGTAATGCCTCCACGTTTTCAAGGCATGCACTATGGCATCCAATTCTAGATCATGAGTCACATAGTTGACTTCATGTTCGTTCAATTTTTAGGATTCATAGTAGATCACACTTCCTTCCTGCACAGGGACTCCTCCGAGCCCTTCCTTACAGGCATCTGTGCACACAAGGAAGTCAGCTTCTGGGTTAGAGATTTTCAACACAGGTGCATGGGTTAGTATATGTTTCAGGGTTTGAAATCTTTCTTCACATTGTTGTGTCCACATGAATTTTGTCTCCTTCTTCTGGAGGGCAGTGATTGGACAACCAATCTTGGAGAATCCTTTCATAAATCTCCTATAGTATCCTGCTAATCCCATAAAGGATCTAATTTCTTAAACATCCTTTGGGGTGGGCCATTCCATGATAGACCTGACCTTGTCAGGATCTACTGCTACCCCTTCCTCGGATAGAACATGTCCCAAGTAATGTATTTGCTTCTGAAAGAAGTCACATTTGTTGAATTTAGCATAGAGTTGATGCTCTCTTAGCACTTGCAGCACAAGTCTAAGATGCTCTTCATGTTCTTCTCTATTCTTAGAGTAGATTAATATGTCATCAATAAAAACTAGTGCAAATTTATCTAAGAATTTACTGAGTACATTGTTCATTAAGCACATGAAATTGGCAGGGGCATTGGTTAACCCAAATGGCACTACCACAAACTCATAGTGACCATACCGTGTCTGGAAAGTGGTTTTATGGATGTCTTCACCTTGATTCGGACTTGATGGTATCCCGACCTCAATTCAATCTTTGAGAAAATAGACGCACCCCCCAACTGATCAAATAGATCATCGATCCTGGGCAAGGGGTACTAGTTCTTTATGGTTACTTTATTAAGTTGTCTATAATCTATGCACAGTCTAAGGGTGCCATCCTTCTTTTTCACAAACAAGACTGGTGCTCCCCATGGGGACATGTTGGGTCTAATATAACCCTTATCCATCATTTCTTTCAATTGTAATTTTAGTTCCACTAACTCAGGTGTGCTCATCCGGTAGGGTGTCCTAGACACCGGCACCGCTCCTGGTGTGAGATCTATCGAGAATTCAATGTCTCTTCTCGGAGGTAGACCCAGTAACTCTTCCGGAAACACATCTTTGTATTCTCTCAGGATAGGGTGATCATCAGGGCTTGGTTTAGCACCTTCGATTGTTTTCAACACCTATATTGCATATAGGGGACATCCCTTTCGGCAATATTTTCTCATTTGAAGGGCTGATATTTGCCTCATCGAGACCGGTTTTCGGATCCCTTGGAGGGTTATCCTTTTTCCTTCCTTGCTCACACATTCTAAGATTTTATGGTAACAGACCAATTTGGCTTTATGGGCAGCCAGCCATTCCATACCAATCAACAGATCGTATGATCCCAGGGGTAATACATTAAGGGTTGCTTGGGTGGGGAATTCACCCAAAATTAACTAGCAGGCTGGTATGACCTTTGCTACCCTTCTTTTGGTGCCAGTGGCTAATTGTACCAACCATGGCTTGGTTTATTTTTGTGGTTGTAACTTACACCTTTCAACAGCTCTAGGGGCTATATAACTCAAATTGGAACCAGGGTCAATCAAAACAGACACTAGATGGTTGAAAATCATACCTTCTATTTCCACCACTGAAGCTTGGTGGTCAGCTTGGTTATTATCTAAGGCTTCATAAATCTGTGGCACACTCCTTGCCACATCATTGACTGTGGTAGCTTCCTGAATGTTATAAACTTTCCGATTGTTTTGTTGTCGGTGTGGACAGTCTCTTAGGAGATGCTCTTCTCCACAACCCCAACATTTCAGAGGTTCTTTCTTTGGGTTCTTAGTCTTCACTGGTATAGGTCCAGAAGTTTTACTTCCATCCACCGAGGGAAAGTTCTGTTGGAGTACACTCCAGGATGGAAAGTTCATTCTGGGGTTCTTCTTGTAGTTCTTAAATCCTGAGGATTTGATCCCCTTTTTCTGAAATCTCGAACCACTCTTTTGTTTCCAGTCTCCACGAGACTCTGCCCGATGTCCATATTGTTCATGACAATATGTTGCTTTTCGAATAGTGTCTTCTAAGGTCTTTGGCTCGTCGAATTTTATTCGGTTCAGGTATTCCTTGGGTATCCCACTGATGAAGCGTTGCACCTTCGCCTTCTCTGCTTTGATGTAGGTTACATATCTTAATAAGTCGAGGAATTTGTTGACATATTCCTCCATAGTGAGTTGCCCCAGTTTGAGTTCATAAAACTCTTTAGCCTTTTCGTCGAAATATCTTTCCGACAAATACTTCTTTCGAAAGTACTTTTCAAACTGTTTCCAAGACAGGTCCTCCTCGCGTACCCCCTTTATATTCTTAAGGTCTTCCCACCAGATGGAAGCCTTTCCGTTCAGATTGAAAGTGGCCACTTGGGCATTCAAATTCTCTGAAAAATCATGGACTCTAAAATATTTCTTCAGTCCAAGTAGCCAGGCCTCGACTTCCTCTCCCTTCTTTATCTCACCATCGAAGGAGGGAGGTTTGGCCTTTCTGAATTCCTCAAATTTATGACCCTTGGAAGTCTTTTGCTTCTTCTGTTTTCTTCGAGAATAGGAATTGGTCCTGCTGCTGGAAGAGCCTTCTGAATCGTCAGCTTCCTTCTCTGTAGAATTGTCTAGCACTGATCCTTTACCTCTAGGGTGGACCTTTATTGAGGTGCTCCTCTCGGTATGGCCACTAATACGACCATGTTTCTGCATCTCGGGTTCATGTTACATTTGTCGTTGTAGGTCGGATAAGCTCTGCAGTAAAACTGCATTAATTTTGGTTTGATTTTCTTGTTCTTTCATCATCCTTTCATTGTCGGCCTTGCAGCTTTGCAATTCAACCATGAGACTCCTCACAGTCTCGGCTAGATCTAGAGGGGTTCCTATTTCTCTTCTTTCTTCAGACTCTTCATCTCTATTATGGGAGCCTTCTCCCATCTCTTGGTGAGTCACCATTTTTTGCGTCTGTAAATTCCCGCGGCTGATCGTCCACTTGGCAGAAAAGAAAAATGTTGGTTGTTAGTCAAGAGTTAGATACATTTTTATAACTTGCGCATAAATTCATATTTTCACATGTATACCCATATAACAGGGGTTTTTCATTTGGATCTTAATACTTATCTATCCAGCCATCTCAATTGCAAGAGAATCTACCTACTTTAGTAGGTAGCCATCGTAACACTAAAACAGGAAAACGAAGTTCATGTCCCAGATTACAGCTTCATCCTGCAATCCTTCTTCTTAAGGAGAAAACACAAATGAAAATGTATTCTTACATAGCTCGTGCCTGAGCCCAAGTAGGCCAAGTGTTGTAACCATGCTCTGATACCACTTTGTCACATACCCACTATCTCAATCAAATTTTTCTGGTCTTCTGTTGAATCAGAGTCCCCCGAATTACCTACGGAGGCCTAGCGCAAGCTAGCATTTTCTCTCTCCCCATTCCCATGTGGTCGCAGGTCATGGTAATAGTTCAAATAATCGCGGTGCCTCTTTGTATTTTGCACCTCAGCGCTATAGGGGTGTTGAATCATTCGACTCTGCAACCGTCGAACCCCGACAGGGCTAGCGTACAGCCAATAGGGAGGAATCCCAACAGGGATAGAGAATAGCCAATGAGAATAGGCCTCGTCACATGGTTAAGTCGAATACAGGTGGCAGAGGGGGAAGTGCGACATGGTAGTCGACAGGACAGGAGGGGGGCCCACTTCACACGCCACACTATTCCGGACCCCCCCCCCCATTAAAGGCAGAATGGCAAGGGGGGTTC
>ML779279.1:2081906-2104705 GCA_009831015.1 Picea engelmannii | reverse complement strand
CCCCCGCTAAAGGCAGAACAACAAGGGGGCTCCAGAATGAAACCTCAGCCGTAGATTTGGGCAGGTGGACTCTGGACATCCAGATCTTCTCATTACTTACCTTAATGTGCATTCGTTCCCCGGCTTAAATTCGGCATCTCTTCCTCACATCTAACGGTCGTTACAGACCCTAAGATCCCCCGAAAGAATCTCATCCATTCATCGAGGTTTATCATCACAAGAGTCTGAACTCTCGACCATGGGACTCCCAAATTATCGATCCCTGGTTTTCTGATGCGGTTAATCTCTCGACATGTAACCTCCATAAATCGGATGGTCCAGATCTGTCCCAGGATTTCCACCATGGAAAGTCCTGATCTCTCGTCATCAGGATTCCCGATCCCGCGATTCCCAATTTCCCAAAATGGGAAATCCTACAACACGTGGCCTCCATCATTCGGACGGTTCAGATCTATCCCGGGGTTTTCACCATGGAAAATCCTAAACTCTCGTCACCAGTATTCTCGATTCCACGATTCCCAATTTCCCGAAATGGGTAATCTTACGGCACATGGCCTCCGTCATTTGGATGGATCAGATCTATTCCAGGGTTTTCACCATGGAAAATCCTGAAATCTCGTCATCAGGATTCCCGATTCCACGATTCCCGATTTCCCAAAATGGGTAATCTTACGGCATGTGGCTTCCGTCAATCGGACGGTTTAGATCTATTCTGAGGTTTTCACCATGGAAAATCCTGAACTCTCGTCATCAGGATTCCCAATTCTGTGATTCCTGATTTCCCGAAATGGGTAATCTTACGACACGTGGCCTCCGTCAATCGGACGGTTCAGATCTATTCCAGGGCTTTCGCCCCTATACACTGGGGTCTTTAACCCTCAGGTAACTCCTGATAGATCCAACGGCTGTCGGGTTTTTCCCGATGAGTTCTGACGGCTTAGATGTGTTCCTACCCGTGCATTCTTCCACAACTCCCTGGACGTGAAAAAATAAATGGTCCAGATACTCCCATGGACCTTGGAGATCTACGGTCCCGAATTCTTCGCTATCGACGAAGACACAGAAAACAAAGGGGTAAGGCATTTAACACCCTACTCACTCCTACCCATCTAACGGTCATGCGTGACCACAGGTTTCCCGATGGAATCTCGTCCGTCGATTAATACCTATCATGGTTAACGCACTTAACACCCCATCTTCTTCTTCCGATCTGACAGTCGTGAGTGACCACATATCTCCCGACGGAATCTCATCCATCGATTCGATACTTCATCCTTATGCTGCCATCTCGGGTTTTCTAGAGGATCGTTCCTCCTCGTGCAGGGTTACTAAGGCCTTACGTCTTCACATTCGCTTTCTCGGTTCTTGATGGGCTTTTCAAGGAGGGTATCTCTATGGGTAGGCTCTTACCCAGGGTACTATATGAGGCATATAAGGGTACCTTTCTCCCATGAATCAGACATGCGGTCTGAATTAGGTCAGTAATCATATAAATAGTGATTTATGAAGACATAATCTATACGTAGTCTTTCCATTATAAACATGCATCTACCAATATTGATCAAAACACCATACAGACATTCTTATAATGAAATCATTCACAGTTTCACAGCTTATGGGCATAATTATCAGAATAAACATATATATTTCAAGATGCCAGAGGCAAAACACTTATCATAAATAACACCAGGGGTTAAGAAACTGCTGAGAGGGGTTCTCGTTTCCACCCAACCGTAGGCTCGACAACTCCCAACGGATTTACCACTAGCCACCCCCGAGCTGAGACCAGGATGTTGTGAGACTGCGTCTTTGTTTGCCAGTGACCAGGAGAGAAGGTTACTCTCCTTCCTCTCTGTTATCACTCACTCTGCATATTTCCAGATTTCTCCTCCTCCCCTCGCGTCTTCCCCCAATCGCTTCTACCCCACGCCTTATCCTCTTGCGAGGTTGCATGTGGCGCGATTTCCCTCACACTGGTCAATCATGATGGCTCTACGGATGGGCAGTTCACCTCCCCATCCCTCATTAATTCCTAAGGAGCCATCAACCTGCCAGCCTGCGAGACATTTAATTCAGGGCCAGCGAGCCGCTTTTGGTTCTCCAGTCTAGTGAATTCCAAATACGATATTAATTATCGGTGGAAGTTAACACCACCTTTCCAGGTGCCTTCCACCGCCATCATGGTCTCTTTTTCTGCACATCCCCTCTCAGCAGTCCTGTAATATAAATTCATAATGTTATTCACATTCATGAGTTTGCCACAGTTCTGCCCAGTCCAGTTATTTTTACAAACTGGGGGAAACAGGGTGTTACATCCATGATGAGTTGAAGCACATAGAGATCATGTATCACTTCATGCATGATATGGTGAAAAGAGGAGCCATAAAACTCCATTATGTTGGCACAGATGAATAGGTTGTTGATGTGTTGACCAAGCCTCTGTCTCGTTTAAAGTTTAAGCACTTTCGAGACAAGATTGGTGTAATCCAAAAGGACCTCCCTCAAAAGGGAGAGTAGTATTGATGCCAGCCTAGTGCTGAACATTTCCAGATTCGTGTTGATGTTGTTGTGATGCCAGCCTAGTGCTGAAGATTTCCAGCTTCGTGTTGATGTTATTGTGATGCCATCCTAGTGTTGAATATTTCCAGCTTCGTGTTGATGTTGTTGAGATGCCAGCCTCATGCTAAATATTTCCATGTTCGTGTTGATGTTGTTGACATGCCAACCTCATGCTGAATATTTCCATCTTCATGTTGATGTTGATGAGATGCCATCTTCGTGCTTAATATTTCCAGCTTGGTGTTGATGTTGATGAGATGCCAGCTTCGTGCTGAATATTTCCAGCTTAGTGTTGATGTTGATGATTCTCCAGCCTTCGTGTTGTGATGTTGTTTTTGTTGATGTTGTATCAGCCTCGTGTTGTTATTGATGATGATGATGTATTAGTGTTATACTAGTCCATGTTGATGTAGATGATGAGGATGCCATTCTAGCTCCTTGTTGTGGATGATTATATTGATGATGACAAAAACTTATGATTGTTTATAGATACATGCCATTTATTGTTCCAAATATTTTTGATGTTGTTTCCCTCTCTCTCTCTCTTGATGATGTTGTATAATATCCTTCTTGTTAAGGGGGGGTGTTGAAATATTGGAATTGAAAAGATCATTCTATTTATTATTGAGTCATTATTCATTATATCAATCCCCTTTTGTGGATTGATTATGTCAGGCATTGTAATTGACCAAATCCACTTTTGTGGATTGGTCAAACCCTAATTGTAATATCATATTAAGAAGTCAGCCCCTGTTCCTAATTAAAGTGGTTTTAACCACTAAGAACACAAGTCGGCCCTACCCAGTGAAGATACACCTTTCTAGCATCTATTGGCTAGTATAAATAAAGGAATCCAATGCATCATTATCTCACTCACTCATTCTCTCATCAAGTGCGCAACTTTGGTAGTTGCAATTGTTGATTAAGGTTGGTTGTCATTGATGTCAACCCTTGAAGAAATCTCAGTAGCACAAAGGTTTGGGCAATGGACCCAATTTTGTTTGATGTAAATATGACTCATTATTGTCTTGTCATGGTTTATAAGAAGTACATATGGATGAACTCCAAAGTGGTCCCCTTATGGTGAAATCCCTCACGGGAAGATGCTTTATAGATTCAGTTATCCTATAAGTATGGTTAAAGAACCCATGCTTAATTGTGGAATAATGAGATCAAGGATAGTTAATTTGTCAATGAAACTATCCTAGATGCATAGTGTTTGTCATGCCATTTCTGGTGGTATGTGGAACGTCGCATAACTCCTCACGGTTAGAGAGTTATGACTATATGAAGTTGGAGAACCCTCATGAGTCTTATAGAAGCCTCCAAGAGTCAAAGTGTCTTGCAAAAGAAATTATTTTAAATGGAGAAGTTGTAAAATAAGGAAAGTGTAAGGCTACATGAAGATATAAATAAGAGGCAATTCTCACTCATTAAAAACACACTTGTACATATTGTATATCTATTTTTCTTGTGTAAAGCTTCTTGTATATACTTGTGAATACATCTGAAGTGGTGAAAGTCTGAGGTAGCACGAAGGGTTGACGGCGAAATTCTCAGATTTACAGAAAACCCTAATTTCGGAGGCATGCACGAGTTTTCTATGTATAGGGTGCGTACAGTATGCAGGTTTTCTGTGTATAGGGAGCATACGTATGTGGGTTGGATTTGTACATGGTGAGTACATGTTGGAAAATCCATGGGAACTTGAGAAGATGAAGATGCAGAGGTTCTATATTATGAGATCAAGCTCCCAGGAAGGTCTAAAGTGCTCAGATACATCAAATCCATCCATTGGTTCAAAAGGTATGTCTTATTTCTATGAATAGTTGGATTTTGATATATGCATGAGAAATGGCAATGGAGATTTGAAGATTCTCCCTAGAGAGACTAATGGCTACATGGGATCTTTTGCATAAGTCAGATCTACTGAAATTCAGTGTTGTTATATTCATCATTGATACTTCTTGTTGAGGCACTCTTGTATTTCTTGGCACATGGCTAAAGGTTTTTATGGTACATGGTTAAGATCTTGTACTTGTTGATGTATTGAGAGGTTGAATATCATAAAGGGTTTGATGACTAAGATCATGTGAGGGAAAGTATACTTGTTCGTGATTTCACACACCTATATGGCACATGAGTAGAGAGAGACATACTTTTCTTGAGTAAATGTTATGTATGAGAATGCATGCACAGGGTACAGTTACAGTCTGGATATAGTGACAAGATACAAATCTATGTGAAAGAAGTTACAGAGGGTCAGAACTTTTCAAGTGAAAGGAAATCCTAGTTCCAGAAGGCATACGCAAGCTGGATAACATATAGGGCGCATACATACGCATGATGCATAATAGACAGGGTGCGTACATACGTAGGCTGCATCACTAAAGTTCATGTAGGTATTGTATTTTTGTAGATATATGTTCATTTCAGGTATAGATTGATTACAGGGAAGTTGTACATATTGGATACAGGTCAGTGGTATAGGTTGATACAGTTGTATAGTAGTATATCTCACAGTGACAGGTTTACAGTGGTTCCATCATTCTAGTTATTCTTTAGGGCGGTTGGACGAGGCAAGGACAGATCGTTGTAACCACCTTCTGGTTGTAGCCGGAGAACATAGGGGGTTGTAGCCTCCTTCTGGTTGTAGCCATAGAATTGGGGAGTTGGAGCTTCCCTCGGGTTATAGCCTAAGAAACTAAAAGGTTGGAGTCTCCTTCCAATTGTAGCTGGAAAACAAAGGAAGTTGGTGCTTCCAATGAATATAATTCTTCAAGACATATAAGAAAAAGAATTATGTGGTTTTCTCCCGATTTGTGTTTCCACGTAAAACATTGATGTATTGTCTATGTGTGTGATTGTGCATTTCTTATTCCTCATTATTCAATAATAATTCTTCATTGATATAACACTTGGATTATTTGGAGAAAAATGTTTATAATTACGCTATTATTTATTCACCCCTCCTCTCAGCAATCCAACAATTGGTATCATAGAAGGTTCCTTCAGAAATCAGTTTATCCAAAACAACAAAGCAAGAAACATATCCAAAAATTTATGCAGAAAAAATCAAAGGGGATAGGAAGATATACAAGGAAGATTACAGGGACACTCCTCCACCAAAAAAATTCAGATTTCAAAATCAACAACAGACAGATAGGCCTTAAGAAGAAGAAGGATTCATAAGAGCACCTACTTTCAGAAGATCTTCAACTCCCATGTATCAACCTATATTTTTTGGTTTATGTTATGCATGTAATAATTTTTGATATAAAGTTGTGAATTGCAGAGCTAACAACAATAGGAACAATAACAACTTTGAGAGTCATACACAAAGGGGTTATTCAAGAAGACCTAGTGAAACATAGAGAAGAAGTTACAAAAGGTTTGAATCTTTAAACACTGAAGTGGAATGTTACAAATGTAACAATTTTGGACATGTGGCCAAAGATCGTAGAATGACAGTCCTTCCTAAAGAACCTAAATAGAATAACAATAGTCACAGACAAGAACCTCAGAAAATGACATGGATAAGAAAGCAAGATCAGTATAGCAATGAAGAATGCACAATCGCTCTACAAGCTAAGCATAAGAAACGTGGTTGGTATGTTGACAGTGGATGTTCAAAACACATGATAGGTGATAGAGACAATTTTCTTACATTACGAAAGGAAAGAGATGAATCACTCCCCTTCAGAAATGATGATTCAGCCAAAATCATTAGAAAAAGCACAGTCTAAATTGGGAACAATAATGAAAAGGAATAAAATGTTCTACTAGTAGAAGATATGAAACATAATCTTCTAAGTGTGAGTCAAATGTGTGACCAAGGTCATAAAGTTACTTTTGATTCACAAAAGTGTGAGATAAGAAAAGAAGGTTCAGGGACATTGGTCACTATAGCTGCAAGAACTTCAAGCAACATATATGTGTTAGGTGAAATTGGAAATGAAAAGTGTTGTCTAGGAAAGGAATATGAAAGTTGGCTATGACACAGAAGAATGGGTCACATACATTTTAATAACCTTGTCAAAGTCAGCAAAAGAGAAGCAGACAGAGAAATTCCCCAGATCATGAAACCAACCAACACTTTATGCAAGCATTGTCAACAAGGAAAGCAAACAAAGATCAAGTTTAAATCAAAGGGATATTCAATGACAAAACCACTAGAAATTGCACATACTAATCTAGTTGGACCAACTAAAACAAAGGGCTTAAAATGTGAGAAATACTTCATGTTATTAGTTGATGATTATACAAGAATGACTGCAGTTTTCTTTCTCAATAATAAGTCATAAGATTTTGTAAACTTCAAGATCTACAAGGAAATGGTTGAAAATGAAATGGATTCAAAAATCAAATGCTTGAGATCTAATAATGGAGGATATTTCACCTCAAAGGAATTTATGGACTACTACAGCAATCATGGAACAAAAAGGGAATTCTTCGTTGCTAGGACACCTCAACAGAATGGAGTTGTTGAAAGAAAGATCAGGACCGTATAGGAAATGGCTCAAACAATTTGAATGTATTCGAAATTGACAGATATTTTTTGGACACAGGCAATGCATACATCAACTCACATTCAAAACAGAGTAATGCTCAGAAACAACACTGAAAAAACTTCTTACGAACTATGGAAAGGACGACCAGCGAATGTAAATCACTTCAGAGTTTTTGGAAGTAAATTTTATATCAAAAGAGAAGATGGAAGAATGGGAAAGTTTGATTCTCATGTGGGCAAAGGAGTACTTGTTGGTTACTCAAGTACAAAGAAAGTATACAAGTGTTACAATCTAAGATTGAAAAAAATTGTGGAAAGCATCAATATAACAATTGATGAAACAAGCATACCAGAATCAAAGGAAGAAAATGAACGAATGAAACAACCCTTAGAAGAAGAAGTAGAAGATGAAAAATAAGTAGAAGAGGAAGATGAAGAGAATCTGACAGAAGAAGAAGAGCAATTTCAGCAAGTGTCTCCAAAGATGCTCAGTAAACAAGTACAGAAGAATCATCCTTCAGATCAGATTATCAGAAACAAAGATGTAGGAGTTGAGACTAGAAGACGAATCCATTCACCAGAACAAACACACCTAGCACTCTTCTCTACAATTGAACCAAACTGTTTTCAAGAAGCCAGCAAGGATGAATATTGGAATAAGGCCATGGATGAAGAATTGGATCAAATAGAGAAAAATGACACTTGGGAATTGGTTCCAAGACCAAATAATAAGAATGTGATCGACACAAAATGGGTTTTCAGGAATAAATTAAATGAATATAGACAAGTTACAAGGAACAAATCTAGATTGGTATGTAAAGGATATGCATAGATTGAAGGAATCGACTTTGAAGAGACATTTTCCCCAGTTGCCAGAATGGAAGCAATCCGTTTGTTTTTAGCTTATGTATTCTCTAAAAATATTAAAGTATATCAGATGGACGTAAAATCATATTTTATGAATGGGGAACTTGAAGAAGAAGTCTACATTGAACAACCAAAAGGATTTCAGTTGTAAGAGAACACAAATTATGTGTGTAAATTAAAGAAGGCCTTGTATGATCTAAAACAAGCTCCTAGAGAATGGTACTCTAGACTAGATAAATATCTGCAATAGGCAGAGTTTAGAAAAAGAAGTGCAGACAACAACCATTACATCAAGGTAAGTCAAGGTAATATTTTATTAGTTGAAGTTTATGTTGATGATATTATTTTTTGTAGTGATGATGACAAGTTAAGCCAGAAGTTTGCAAAAGAAATGCAGAATGAATTTGAAATGTCATTACTTGGAGAAATATCCTTCTTTATGGAACTTCAGATACATCAAAGAAACCAAGGAATAATTATTTCTCAAACCAATTATATCTTAGAAATGCTAAAGAGGTTCGGAATGGAAGATAGCAAACCAATTATCACTCCCATGCAAACCAGTTGCAAGTTGAGCAAAGATGATGACTCGAAGTCTACAGATCAGAGGCAATACAAGTCAATGATTGGCAGCCTACTATATGTGACAGCATCTAGACCGATGTAATGCAGGCAGTTGGACAAGTGGCACGATTTCAAGTAGCACCAAAGGAATCACATGTATTAGCAATGAAGATGATTTTCAGATATCTCAAAGGAACATAAGAGTTTGGATTATGGTATCCAAAAGGAAAGGATCTATCACTTATTGCCTACACAGATGCAGATTGGGCAGGTTGTATTGATGACCAACGAAGCACCATTGGAGAAACATTCTATTTGGGTGAGTGTTTAGTATCATGGCTAAGTAAGAAACAATCATCAATATCTTTATCTACAGTCGAGGCAGAGTATATTGCAGCAACATCATGTTGTACATAGGTTCTTTGGATGAAACAAACTCTGACAGATATACAGGTTGAGTATGACTAGCCCATTCCAATCTATTGTGATAATACAAGCGCCATCAGTATCTCGAAGAACCCGGTGATGCACTCCAAGACGAAGCACATTCCAATCAAGTATCACTTTCTATGGGAGCAGGTTGGAGAAAACAACATCAGAGTTGAGTATGTGGGAACAAACGAACAAGTGGCAGAGATATTTACAAAACCACTTCCATGGAAAGCCTTTGAATATCTTCGCCAGAAACTTGGATTTATTTCTACTCCAAAATGAATGTTTTTTGAATGCTTATCTTATATGTCTTATATGTACACGAGAAAGCACCATAAGAGGACAGTTCAATCAGGGGGAACAGCCCCAGATGGAAAGATACATTTTCCATTCATGACAAAGGGGGAGATATTTATCAGATGCAGAGGACAGAGGCATGGTTCCAGGGGGAGCAGATTTATCATATGCAGAGGACAGAGGCATGGTTCTAGGGGGAGCATGAGTGATATGATTTTAGTATTGCATCAGAGTGTTTCCATCAATGCCAAATGGGAATATTGTTGATTAAGGTCGGTTTTCATTGATATCAACCCTTGAAGAAAGACTGATAGCACAAAGGTTTGGGCAATGGACCCAAGTTTGTTTGATGTAAAGATGACTCATTATTTTCTTGTCATGGTTGATAATAAGTACATATGTATGAACTCCAAAGTGGTCCCCTTATGGTGAAAGCCCTCACGGGAAGACATTTTATGGATTGAGTTATCCTAGAAGTATGGTTAGATAACCCATGCTTAATTTTGGAATAATGAGATTAAGGATAGTGAATTTGTCAGTGAAACTATCCTAGATGCATAGTGCTTGTCATGCCATTCTGGTGGTATGTGGAACGTCACATAACTCCTCACGGTTAGAGAGTTATGACCATATGAAGTTGGAGAACCCTCATGAGTCTTATAGAATTCCCCAAGAGTCAAAGTGTCTTGCAAAAAAAATTATTTTAAATGGAGAAGCCCTAAAATAAGGAAAGTGTAAGGCTACATGAAGATATAAATAAGAGGAAAATATCACTCATTAAAAACACACTTGTACATATTGTATATCTATTTTTCTTGTGTAAAGCTTCTTGTAAATACTTGTGAATACATATGAAGTGGCGAACGTCTGAGGCATACGCGGGTTGTCTGTGTATAGGGTGTGTACAGTACACGGGTTGTCTATGTATAGGGAGCGTACGTACACGGGTTGACTTTGTACAGGGTGAGTACATGTTGGTTAAGCCATGGAAACTTGAGAAGATGAAGATGCAGAGGTTCTAGATTCTGAGATCAATCTCCCAGGAAGATACATCAGATCCATCCATTGGTTCAAAAGGTATGTCTTACTTCTATGAATAGTTGGATTTTGATGTATGCATGAGGAATGGCAATGGAGATTTGAATATTCTCCCTAGAGAGACTAGTAGCTACATGGGATCTTCTGCATAAGTCAAATCTACTGAAATACAGTGCTAGTATATTCATCATTGATACTTCTTGTTGAGGCACTCTTGTATTTCTTGTCACATGGATAAAGGTTTTTATGGTACATGGTTGAGATCTTGTATTTTTTTATGTATTCATAGGCTGAATATCAGAAAGGGTTTGATGACTAAGATCATGTGAGGGAAATTATACTTGTTTGTGATTTCACACACCTATATGGAACATGACTAGAGAGAGACATATTTGTCTTGAGTAAATGTTATATATGAGAATGAATTCACGGGGTACAATTACAATTTGGATACAGTAACATGATACAGATCTATGTGAAATAAGTTATAGAGAGTCAGAAGTTTTCAAGTGAAAGAAAACCCTAGTTCCAGAAGGCATACGCAGGTTGCATAACATATAGGGAGCGTACATACACGGGTTGGATAAGAGATAGGGCATGCACATACGCGGGCTGCATCACTACAGTTTGCGTACCTATTGTATTTTTGTAGATACATGTTTAGTTCATGTACAGATTGATTACATGGTAGTTGTACAGATTGGATATAGGTCAGTGGTACAGGTTGATACAGTTGTATGGAAGTATATATCATAGTGACAGGTTGGCAGTGGTTACATCATTCTACTTATACTTCGGGGCGGTTGTACGACGCAAGGATAGGTGGTTTCCCAGGATAAATGGTGTGTATCTTGTGATTGTGTTTCTCTCAGTGATCCTACCTATGTTATTGTTATCTAGTAAATTGAAAAGAAACCTAATAATAGCTCAAAACGTAACACTAACAAGAATGCATCTTTTCAAATACATACAAGGGTGAGGACCAAGATCAGAATTAGAATTATAATATGGAATTGAACATCATACATAGACAAATGGTGTCAAAAATAAAATGACCAAGACTGTATATATTGGATCAACCAAGTCACAAGCCCACTAGGCCTTGACTCTGCAAAATAATCTTAATCAGACCTGAAACTTAATTCATAAATTATGATAAAACTACAAAGACTTTCAAGTGAAACAAATGACCTTCTGAAGCATGTCAAATACCAATGTTTCCTAGTCGTTTATTCTTTTCCACCTTTAGAAAGATCCTACTATCAACAAGAGGATTTATCCTTTTAAGAAACTTAGAAAATGAAAAGATAGAATTCATAAATCTCAATATCAAACAAGAGAAAACCTTATTAGAAGTGTTTCTCTCTAATTCCTCATATATTCTTTGTCCTTTGGTTCTTCCTTTTATTCTCTAAAAGGTAGTTCCTCAAGTAGTTTAACTACTTTTAGTTACAAATGTTAAATAACTTTAGTTAATAAATAGTACAATAAATTTAATGATAAGGATAATTAATAAATAAATAATAACTAAATAGGTGGGGTCCCCCTCTATTTATACGTCTCTTTATTTCAAAAATCATAAATATATTTTATGTGTTGCTCCATCATATAATCAATCAAATTTAAATTATATCATCATCATATAACATACCCAAAACATGCATCTCAAACATCATGACATGAAAAACCTTGTGTCTCCCATAAAAATAACATGATATTTAAAAGTTTTAAACACAAAATATCATGGTTTTTTCCTCTATCCTTAAATAGTGTCATAGTCAAAATAAGTCCAAACATAATTAAAATAATTCATGAAATTTTTTCCTGAAAAACTCATGTCTTTGTTTAATAAATTCCTCATATTGTGACTTATTTTCTTCCAGCTGGGCAATTTCAGGATCCACCTCATGTAAACTTTTCATCCCACTGTTTGTTGATTTTATCTTTGAATGAGAAGAGGAATAGAATTTGGCCATGCTGGTAGAAATAATAGGTTTCTTACCTTTGTCAATCTGAGAATAATGTGGTGTGATTTTATGATCCTTTGGAGGAAGACGAGAAGGAGGAATAGACTCATCTGAAGCAGTTGTGTGAAAAGGTAATGTTGGTTGAACTAGAGGTAAAGGAAAATATTCACTAACAACAACAGTATGAACTGGTGCAGGAGGGGGGGGGAATAGGCCATTGATTGGCACCATAAGAAGTATTGGCAGATAAATTACCCTATCCATCAATATTAGGTTGTATGGGAGACTCAGGGATGTTCACAATACCGGTGTGAGGTTGCAATATAGAGTTTGAGGTTGCTTGGGGTTGTGGCAACGCTTGTTGACCACCAAGGTTCAAATGCCCCGTTTGGATCAGTTGCTAGAACTCAAAAAAAATTCACAAGAATTATTCATATCATTGTTGATACTATATCATTTTTGTTTAAATTTACTTTATGAACACCATGTGGTCGATATGTTTGTTGGGTCTACACAAGTAATTCCATAGGTGATGGTCAAAATACACAGTCCTATAGAAAATGCTCAGAAAATTGAATTACACAATCCTGTAGAATCTGCTTAGAAAAACTCCCACTCTCCCTTATTTTTCTCTCCACCCATTTGAATCCATGTTGTCTCGAAATTAACATTGAGGTTTGTGAAAAACCCTTGTCTATAATCGCCTCGTCTCTCACTTCCCTGAAGAACAAAGTCGAAAATTTATTATGTATTTAGGAAGGCATATTCCATAATTTTTCAAAGCTTATTTCCTCTTGTATTAGTCTTTGTGCATGTAATATATATATATATATATATATATATATAATTGAGTAATTGTTTTCAGAAGCCATGGGAGCAGGGTTCAACAGGAAGGAAACCACTAAACCCTCAAAAATCTATGATAACCCTACAATTCTTGAAATCTTCCAAATAAGAAATTGGCTAGGGTATTTTGAAATATTAAGAGGCTTTGGTGATGAGATAACCTTGGAATTTGCACTTAACTTCTAGAATATACATGTTATAACCCTAATTTGCACTAGACATGCTTACCTGGCATCAGGCCATCTCAGATTCCTTCTTTGCCAAAACACTGCTGAACAACTCTTCTTAAAAACCCCTTTTATAAAGGTCCACGCGCCCTGCTACATTACTACATGCGTGTACACGCTAGCTGACCCAAGACAACCCATGTGTACCTACAAAAGCATGAAAAAAGGAAAGTTGTTGATGGAACACACTACTTTGGGCAAGTTAACTAAACCTTCCAGCCATGCATGGCCGGAAATTCGACCAAATACCTAGCTTCTTCTAGCCTATAAAAGAAAGGTTAGGGGTCCCATTTGGAGGAGGAGAATCATAGTAAAGAAACTATACCCGATTATGCATTCCCTTTGTCCCAACCTTTAGCCATCCTTGCGCAAAGAGAAGTATAGAGAAAAGAAGTTGGAGGACAGTTGAAGAGGATCCTAGGACCAGGTTCGTGGAGCAATGGTCGGATTCATCATTGTAAGTTGCTTTATTGAAGTTAATAATAAAGAAGTACTTTTCCCGTCCCACGATATGAAGTTTTCATTGTTTATTGCGTACATGTTGATTAAATCTCTAACCCGTTAATTTGTAGATCAAATGCATGTGGAGTTCTTTGTTTTCCTTGTGTGAATGCAGGTTAGCCTTGGGAGGAGAGCTGCAGTCAAAGAGCGACCAAGCGTGAAGAAGGATCGATATCAAACGCCTGAAATAAGGTATGCTCACTTGATCTTCTTAGCTACGTATTTCCTTAAGAATAATGGGGATTAGGTTCGGGATGACGGTAGAAAGTAGGAATCTTTAGGTCTTTTCTGCATGCATGATAAAACCCTAATTGATAGTCTGTAGAGGGATTTCCCACTCACAACAGAATTGGTGACCGTACTGGGGATCTCTGGGGTTTCTGGGAGTCTTTTTGGGTATTTTTAAAAATTGGTTTCATTACTTGTTTTTAAAGTTTCTGCAAAAGTCTTAGCTAGCAGGGATTCTGGTCTTCCATACCAGTTCTTCCTGCTTTCTTTGCTTGGCTACATTTTCTTTTATGGGAGTCACAAAGGTACACGTGGTCTGCACAAGGCCTGCATGTGTGTACCCGCGCCCTACCTTCACACGGCCCGCATGCACACACTAGCTAATGAAGTGTCAGTCGCGTGTATGATTTCAGAAAAAATCTTTTAGAGAGGGAGTCATCCTCTCCCCTGTCAAAAGTGATCCTTCTCAGGGGTTTTATGGAACTCATTCTAGTCTCTGGTTTTTGTAGTTTGTAGCTTAGGTTTCACCTCAGATTGGTTTTGTTCTATGAAATTTTCCTTGAATTGTTTTCTTTTTTCTGTCAATGTAAGTTTCTTAGTCTTCAAGAGATTCTGGTTCTCAATACCAGTAGTCTCTGCCAGTGTTTGATTGTTTGTTTCTTCATTTTTGAAGAGTTGCAGAGGTACACGTGGCCTTTATAAGGCCTGTATGCATGTACATGCTCTCTGACCTTACACAGCGTGCGTACACACGCTGGCTGTTGAACTGCCAGCAGCGTGCCTATTGAGGAAATTCTTGTTTAAGGAGAGGCAGTCATCATTTCCCTTGTCAAGAGTTATACCTCTCAGGGTTCTTGGTCTTTGTCATAGCAGTTTTAGCCTAGGTTAGACTCCAACATAGCTTTCCTTTTCATTAAAATATTTCTGTTTTTTAGCTTTTTTAACTTATTTTTAGCTTGAAATTTTAAGAAAAATGAGTTGCATTTTAAAAAAAAAATTCCCCTCATGGCCATGAATCGTGCATTCATCAGTTTATTTTAGAATCTTTTGTGATTTCTTCATTGATTGGTGTTAGCGATATTTCTTGTTAAGGGGGTTGGAGTGCGAAAGGATGGGTTAAAACCCATTTTGTCCTAAGTTTTGGGCGATAATGCGCCATGATAAACAACACGCAAGTCTGAGCGGTCCAGATTCGCGCGCCCGGATCAACGGCACGCGTTGGATTCCGGACCCCCCTTGCCTTTCTACCTTTAAGCGGGGGGGGGGGGGTCCGGAATCGGGGGCGCACCTCTCCGACGGCCCAGATCAGCATGCCCAGATCAACGGCGATGAAGACCATTCCGGACCCCCCCCCGCCTTTCTACCTTTAAGCAGAGGCGGGGGGGGTTTGGAATCCCATATGCAGCTTTCCAAAGGCTATGATCAAGGCACCCAGATCAACGGCGCTCATGCAGCCCCGCCCTTCTCAGCTGCCCGGTGCTTAACCAGTGTGGGCCCTCCTCCCGTCATTTCATCCTCCTTTCCGCTTTTCCCTTGCTGTCGTGTGTCATCCATTCACCTCCCCTCTTTGGCCCGCGTGGTTTTTTCCTTCTTCTCACCACCCACTCGTTCCCGGCCACGTGTCCCATTCCTTCATATGTCAGCCTCTCACCCGGAGGTGAGTTCATCCCTTCCGTCTTCCTCCCTTTCATCTGTTGTCTTCCGCCATGAATCGTCCTCCGTCAGCCTTCTCTCATCTCATCACATCTTCCACGCCCTTATAGTCCGGCACCACCATCCTCGTCATATGCCTCATCCTCCGAGCTGGCCTCCATGCCTATTTTCCGCAGCCAGTCTGTTATTCCATGTGGCAGCGCGAGAATTCTTTCGTAGCCTGAAATGCTGAGTTGGTCGGGCCATTCTCAATCCCAAGAAGCAGTTATTGAAGCAGTTGGTGGTGGATAGACATCGCCTCCGCCTTAATGGGAGAGCACGGCCATGAATTTAAGGCACGTCGATTCGTCGTTGGAACTGTCAAACAATTAAGATTGCGTCTGACATAAGTTGCACGATCTTTCAGATGTTGACTGTCAGAAGCCATGCAGACGCAAAGCTTTCAATGCATTTTCTTGGTTCCGCTGCTATTGTTGTTTTGAGTATATGTAGGCATTTTGCCATTTTTGTATCTATCGATGGTAGAGCTAAGCTCCCGACTGTAAAGTTTCAGCGATACTCTGGTTTCCTGGTTATGCCTCTGTGTTTGAGACTTCTTTGTTTATAACAAACAGTTCTCCTTTTCCATCTTTGTTTCATCTCATGCCGGAGTGTTCACAGTCGAATGATTCGCGTGGATTGCTGCATTTGTGTTGTGATAAAGGATTTGTCGTGACATTTATGTATTCTCTGGTTCTTTGCGTTTGAATATAAAGTGACTTTGTGTTTGAATGCTTTCTCCTCCTGTCTGTTATGAACATGATGTTTATTATAGACCTTTGCACCCTTCTCGCATAAGTCTTCCACCTGCTCACCTTATACTACGACTCACTGTTTGGAGTTTAGCAAGACCTCACTCGTTCATGCATGCCTGGCCTAGTTTCTGAGTTGAGGTTGTATTGTTCTGAGTTCTCTTCTGTCTGATCACCTCTTTAAAACAAATCGTGACATTAATCTGATGGGCGTCAGGCTCTGCTCCTGCAAGCAATCCAAGAGTGACTTCCGTCGCCAACATTTTTGGCGCCGTTGCCGGGGACGAAGTTGAATATTTTCCCCGGATTTGAACAACAAAGATTAACTAATTTCTGAAGGTGCATCAGATATCAGAACTTGAAGATTTCTACTGTGCACCTGGCGACTCCGCTGGGAAGAACATGTTCTATCAACTGTGGCTTCAAAAGGCAGACACACGAGGTCTAATCCACACTTTCCTTTAGCCACACCAGAAGAGGACTTGGAAGCAGTGCGCAGAAAGGGAAAGAGCTCTACAAAAGAAGCCTCCATCGCTGGAAAAGGTAATACGCCATCCTCTTCTGTGAAAACTCCATTTTCTTATTCTCAGCTTCCTAGTCGTACTTCTTCTGAGGTTTCCCGTTTTCTGAACTTTGGGAGTGTTCCTGCTGAGTTTTCCCCTCCTGGTCTAGTATCAGAGGGAGAGATCCTTGTCACTCCCCCCTCAGGAGGTTTCACTACTCCTCCTTTGATTACTACTGTTGCACAGAGAGGAACTCCTGTACACTCAAGTCCCTTGGACCTCTCTCTATTTTCCCCGTCGTCTCCTGTGAGGACCTCTTTTCCTGCTTCACCTGTTCACACTCCATATCCTCCGAGTTCTCCTCCACTCAACGTCCCTATGGCTGGTGCTAATCCCCCACAGAACAGAATGGATGCCATAGTCGTTGCTAGATATGCTGCTTTGATTCTTCCTCAGCCTTTGAACCCTCTCCCTGCTGGAGACTATTTGAAATACATGCCCAAGTTCAGTGGTGAGGGAGATGTGACTGCTGAAGAGCACCTAGCTGCCTTTTACAGCTACGCAGACAATCTAAACATTGAAAATGAAGATGTTTGGATGAGAGTCTTTGTTCAGAGCCTGGATGGTGAGGTGAGGAAGTGGTTCAGGGGACTGGCCCCTGGATCTATTGTTGGTATTGAAGCCCTGGATAATGTTTTCCTGAGGCAGTGGGGGGATAGAAAGGATTACATATATTATATGATAGAGTTTGGGTCCCTAAAGAAGCAGGAAGGAGAATCTGTCTCTGAATTCTCCAAAAGGTTCAATAAGATGTATAACAAGATTCCTGCAGAAATAAAGCCTTCAGAAGCCTCTGCTCGGATATCATATGCCAGTGCTTTTGACCCCGATTTCTGTCTCGTGTTAAAAGAAAGGAGAGCCACCTCTTTAGCTCAGATGCAAGATGCAACTATAGAAGTGGAATCCAACATGTTAGCAGCTGACAGATTGAGGAACAAGGCTGACACAGACAGAAGAAAGGGAAAATCCGAAGCCTCGGTTTCTGGCTCCAACATCTCCGGCCTATCATTTCCCCACCCTCAAGTAAATGAGTTGACCCAGCTGGTGAACGTTCTGAAAGAAGAGATGGAAAGATTAAAGACGGAAAGGAAACAAATGAACAAAGGCCCTCAGAACACCGAGAACAAAGGAGGTTTCAGAAGGCCAAACAATTTTGCTCCTCCAACTATGCACAAAGAGAAAGAAAGGGACAGAGATGACCAAAGGATTCAGGCTCCCTTTCAGAACAATTTTGTAGCTGATGAAGAAGAAAGAGAAATAGACGAGCATGAGCCTAAAATCCACTCTGTATAAGTCACTCCTCCTTTCCCCCACCTAACTAAGTCAGCATATGAGAAATCCCTCATGAACAGTCAGCTGAATGAACTAAGCAAGGGAGACAAAGCCAGTGGTGGCCGAGGCAGATACAATTTGAGGTCCGACAAAAGAGCAGCAGCACCTGATGTCCCTGAGCCATCCAATAGAACAGAGAAATATGCTAGTGAACTAGCAGACAGAGGTAAGAAGGCTCAACCTCTCTCTCCCATTGTTCATAGTCATGTTCCTGAAATTAGAGAAATCCCAAAGCCTACGTCCTCTTTCCATTTCGAACATGAGATTCAAAAAATCAGAATTCCTGTGCCACTCACCGAGCTAATCAAACATGGGGAATTCAAAAAATGTTTCTCCGACCTGTTGAAGTCCGAAGCCTCATACCCCCTCACAGACTCCATAAACTTACAAGATGAAAGGCCTGCAGTGGTCCTAGGTCCTATGGTAGAAGACAGAGATGATTCATCTCCTCCCTTCTACACCTCCCTGAACATACATGACAAAGTGATGCATAATTTCTTAATGGATTCAGGGGCCTCCCACAACCTCATGCCTAAAGCCGTCATGGAAGAGCTAGGATTAGAAGTCACCAGAGCCTATCATGACCTCTATTCTTTTGACTCCAGGAGGGTCCAGTGTTTGGGAGTGATTAAGGATCTAGTAGTCTCCCTGTTCCAGCTACCCATGAAAAGTATGGTCATGGATATAGTGGTAGCTGATGTTCCCCCCAAGTTTGGCATGCTATTGTCAAGGTCTTGGATTAAGAGACTTGGAGGGACGCTGCAGATGGATCTCACATATGCCACCATCCCGGTCTTCGGGGGGGAACATAGGAGATTGTACAGAGAAGCCCAGCTAGCCTATATAGTCAGTGATGAAGCAAACCCTACCAATCATCCCATCTATGCCTTAGACACTGACTTAGGATCTAGCTTATTGCAGGTCACTGATGAGCCTGATACCCCTTTACGGATCAGAAAGCAGCTCAGTCTTAATCAGGGGATGCCTCCTCCAACCACCTCTGTTTAGAAGATGTTCTTTGATGGAGCTTCTTCCAGTATAGGTGCAGGTGCCGGAGTGGTATTCAAATCTCCTTCTCAGGAAACCATAGCACTTTCATACAAGCTGGAATTTGAAGTCACCAACAATGTGGCAGAATATGAAGCTCTGGTTCTAGGATTAAGGGCTGCAAAAGAAATGGGAATCAGGGAGATGGCTGTGTTCGGGGATGCAGAATTAATTGTCCAGCAGGTCAAAAACGTCTATCAGACCAAACACCCTCACCTCAAGAATTACAGGAACGAGGTATGGGATCTAATTGATGGTTTCTTCCTGGCCTTCAACATCTCTTTCATTCCAAGGGAAGAAAATGCTCTAGCCGACTTTCAAGCCTTCTCAGCTAGTTTGTTCGAAGCTCCTGCGTTGCCCGCCGACAGATCAGAGGTGGAAATAAGATACAGACCCTCCATACCGGACAATGTCAAACATTGGAAGGTATTTAAAGATGATCAGGAGATTGAGAAATTCCTCCAGTCCATCGATGACTTCTCTGCATTGCATATAGATGAGGACCCTGACGAGGAACTCGACCACCACCCTGGGGAGTTGTTGAATAAAGTTGTTGACCATCAGATTATTCAACTGTCGAGCAATCATATACCAAGAGGTCTGATCCCATTAGAAAGATTGTTTGATGGGAATGATGTGGCAATAAAGGGCAAAATTTTAGGTGATGATGCTGATACGACTGAATGCAACATAGGCACACCAGAGGAGCCCAGGTTTGTCAAGTTGTCAAGGAGTTTGACTGAGGAGAAGAGGATCGGGTATACTGATTTGCTGAGGGAGTTTGCTGACGTGTTCGCGTGGACCTACGAAGACCTCAAGACGTACGACACGTCAGTCATTGAGCACAAGATCCCACTGAAAGAGGAGGCTAGACCTTTCAAGCAGAAGCTGAGACAGATAAATCCTACGTTGTTACCTGTCATGGAGAGGGAGGTGAAAAAGTTGTTGGATGCCCAAATCATAGTCCCCTTGAGATACTCTAGCTGGGTAGCCAATTTGGTCCCAGTAAGAAAAAAGAGCAGAGAAATCAGACTCTGTGTCGATTTCAGGAACCTGAACAGGAGTTCAAGGATAATTACCCCCTGCCCAACATGGAACATATATTGCAGAGGGTCACTGGTGCATCTAGGATATCTATGATTGATGGATTTTCTGGCTATAATCAGATATCAATCATGCCGGAAGACAGAGAAAAAACAGCCTTCACCACTCCTTGGGGTACGTTCATGTATGCCAAGATGCCATTTGGGCTGATGAACGCGGGAGCAACATTTTAGCGAGCCATGGACATAGCCTTCATCTGGGAAAAAGATAAGTTTGTGGTGATTTACCTAGATGACATAAAAGTCTTCTCCAAGACTGATATTGAGCACCACTGCCACTTGAAGAGGGTTTTCCTGAAGTGTCGCAGGTTTGGCCTTTCCCTAAATCCAAAGAAATCATTGTTTGCCATGCAAGAGGGGAAGCTGTTAGGCCATATAGTCTCAGTAGAGGGAGTGAGGATTGATCCTGACAGGGTAGAGGCAATTCAGGCCCTGTCACTTCCCAGGTCTAAAAAGGAAGTCCAAGCACTTTTGGGGAGGATTAATTTCCTGAGGAGGTTTATCTCAAATTTTGCTGAATTGGTGAAACATATCACAGCCATGCTCAGGAAGGGCCATGAAATAAAATGGACTGCTGAACCCAGGAAGTCTTTTGACCAAATAAAGAAAGCATTGACCAAGGCTCCTATGCTGATCAGTCCGGATTATTCTAAAGATTTTGTGATATTTTCTTTTGCTTCCTTTGACATAGTAGCATCGGTTCTGTTGCAGAAGAACGATAAAGGGCAAGAGCAACCTATTTCCTTTTTTATTAAGGCGCTGAGAGATGCGGAGCTCCGATACGAGATCATGGAGAAGCAGGCTTATGCCTTGGTGAAAGATCTCAAAGCTTTCAGGGTCTATTTCTTACACTCAAAGATCATTGCATATGTCCCTTCAACCTCTGTGAAGGACATTCTTGTACAGCCTGACATAGACGGAAGAAGAGGTATATGGATCGCCAAGATCCTAGAATTCGACCTGGAAATTAAGCCCACCAAGCTAATAAAGGGGCAGGGCTTGGCCAAGCCCCTGGCCGAATCCAATTATAAAGCTTTGGAAATCAATTTTATCAATGAGCAAGCCGAGACATCCGACAGGGTTTCCCAAAGCAATGTGCCACTATCATCTTTCCCCTAGTACAAAGATATCTTGTATTTCCTGCAAGAATTGAGGCCTCCTGATGGGATGGAGAAAAGTAAAGCCAGCGCTTTAAAGCTCAAATCTGCCAGGTATTGTCTTATTGGCCAAGCCTTGTATTGGAAAGATCCCCAGGGGATATTACTAATGTGTCTGGACCCACAGCAGGCCCAGAAAGTTATGAATGATTTCCATAGTGGTCTCTGTGGAGGCCATTATTTTTGGAAGACCAATGCTCACAAGATCCTCCGAGCTGGGTACTACTGGCCCACCTTATTTCCTGATGTCTGCAGGGAAATTAGAGCTTGCATCAAATGTCAGAAGTTCTCAGGGAAGCAGCAGCTCAAATCCCTGCCATTGAAACCTGTGGTGGTCTCAGCGCCCTTTCAGCAGTGGGGATTGGATTTCATTGGGGAAATTCATCCTCCCTCAAGTGGCCAGCATCGATGGATTTTGACAGCGACCGACTACTTCACTAAATGGATAGAAGTTGTCCCTACCAGAATCACTTCCCACAAAGTAATCATTAGCTTCCTGGAAGACATCATAGCTAGGTTTGGATGCCCTAGAAAAATTGTCACTGACAACGCTTCCCCATTTCGGTGTGAGCCTCTGATCAAATTTTGTGAACAATTTGGGATTTCACTTATTCACTCCACTCCCTACTATCCTCAGGGAAACGGACTGGCAGAGTCCTCTAATAAAAGCATAATCAAGATTATCAAAAATCTATTAGAGGATAATAAAAGGGCCTGGGACTCGAAGCTCAAATTTGCACTTTGGGCCAATCGAGTGACAACAAAGAAATCCCTGGGTCTCTCCCCCTTCCAGCTTGTTTATGGGATCGAGGCCATCTTCCCCACTCAGCTTGCTGTGCCTGTGGAAAATCTCCTCCAAGACTATGAGGGGGAACCCAACCATGTGCTCAGGAGAATTCATCAGATGGTGGAAGTGCAACAGCTCAGAGAGCAGGTCCTGGATAGAGCTTACAATCGTCAGCAGAAGATCAAGAAAGCTTTTGACAGAAAAAATAAGAAGAAAGAGTTCGAGCAGGGTGATCTAGTGCTCAAGTGGGATGCACCCAGGCAGGAAAAGGGAAAACACAGTAAATTTGATGCCCTCTGGTTCGGGCCTTTCAAGATCCTTGAAGTGTTT